>PVKU01009275.1:0-63540 GCA_004027475.1 Anoura caudifer
TCTTTTGAGAAATCAGCTGACAGTCTGATGGGAACTCCTTTGTAGGTGACTGTCCCCTTATCCCTTGCTGCTTCTAGAATTCTCTACTTCATTCGAATCTTGGCTAATGTAATTATGATGTGCCTTGGTGTGTTCCTCCTTGGGTCTAACTTCTTTGGGACTCTCTGAGCTTCCTGGACTTCCTGGACTTCCTAGAGTCTATTTCCTTTGCCAGACTGGGGAAGTTCTCCTTTATTTGTTCAAATAAGTTTTCCACTTGTTGCTCTTCTTCTTCCCCTCTGGTACCCCTATAATTCAGATGTTGGGACATTTAAAGATGACCTGGAGGTTCCTAAGCCTCTCCTCTTTTTTTTTGAATTCTGTCTCTTCCTTCTTTTCTGTTTGGTTGTTTCTTTCTTCCTTCTGGTCCACTCCATTGATCTGAGTTCCAGTTTTCCTCCCATCACTATTGGTTCCCTGTGTGTTTTCCTTCATTTCACTTATTGTAGTCTTCATTTGTTCACCTAATTTGTGAGCAAAATCAACCAATTCTGTGAGCATCCTGATCACCAGTGCTTTGAACTGTGCATGTGATAGGTTGGCTATCTCTTGGTCACTTAGATGAATTAGCTCTGGGGCTTTGATCTGTTCTCCTGTTTGAGCCATTTTTTGTTTTTTCTGGGTTTTGTAGTGTTTTGTTTTGTTATGTTTTGTTTTGTTTTGGGTCTGGCTTCGGCTGTTATGTAGTGAGGGGCAGAGCCTTAGGTATTCCCCAAGGCTGGGCAGCCCAGTCACTGGGTTGTGATGCTGGATGTGGGGGTGGGGTTCCCAGAGGGAACAATGGTGCTTGCTCCACTCTCTCTCTCAGATTCCAGTCCCTTCCACCGATTCCCCTTGGCCTGGATTATCTGTGCATTAATGTGGGACTGCCTGGCCAGCCAGCCACTTTGCAAGGTCTCACTGGGTCTGCCCGTTGCCACCCCATGCCCAAGGTCTGCTAGATGCCACTTGTGTGCCTGGGGTTGGTTAGCCACCACCTGTACACCTGGGATTTTCCAGCTGCTGCCTGCGCACCTGGGTCCACCAACCTCCACTTTTTCCCACCTCGACTCCGCCCCACTTACCGGTCCGGATGAATGGTTGTTGGACTTCCATACAGTTCAATTTTCTATCAGTTCTGGATGTTTTCTTGTTTCTAAATTTTGTTGTCCTTAATTTTGGTTGTGCAAGGGGCACAGTGTGTCCACCTACAGCTCCATCTTGGACAGAAGTGGATCCTTGCTTTTTATCACTTCAAATATTTCTTGCAAATCCCCTCCAGCATTCAATCTTCCTGTTGAGAGATCATCTGACAGTCTTATGGAAGCACCTTTGTAAGTGACTAACTGCTTTTCTCTTGCTGCTTTTAAGATTCTTTTTCTTTAAACTTTGGTGTTTTAATTATGATGTGTCTTGGTGTGGGCTTTTGGGCTAATCTTGTTTCAGACTCTGTGCTTCCTAGACCTGTATGTCTATTTCCTTCACCAGGTTAGGGAAGTTTTCCATCATTATTTTTTTAAACAGGTTTTCAATTTCTTGCTCTCTCTCTTCTCTTAATGGCATCACATGATGCAGTTGTTGGCATGCTTGAAGTTGTCCTTAAACTATCTTGAAGAGCCTCCTTACACTATCCTCTTTTGGGGGATTCTTTTTTTATATATATTTTATTGATTATGCTATTATAGTTGTCCCATTTTTTCCTCCACTTTATTCCCCTCCACCCTCCCACCATCATCCCCCCATCTTAGCTCATGTCCATGGGTCATACATATAAGTTCTTTGGCTTCTCCATTCCCCATTCTGTTCTTAAACCCCACCCCTGTCTATTTTGTACCTACCATTTATGCTTCTTATTCCCTGTACCTTTTCCTCCATTCTCCACCTTCACCCTCCCCACTGATAACCCTCCATATGATCTCCATTTCTGTGAATCTATTCCTATTCTAGTGTTTGCTCAGTTTGTTTTGGATTTTTTATGTTCAGTTATTGATAGTTGTGAGATTTTTGACATTTTACTATTTGCATCATTGATCATCTTCTTTTTCTTAGATAAGTCCCTTAAACATTTCATATAATAAGGGCTTGGTGATGATGAACTCCTTTAACTTGACCTTATCTGAGAAGCACTTTATCTGCCCTTCCATTCTAAATGATAACCTTGCTGGACACAGTAATCTTGGATGTAGGTCCTTGCCTTTCATGACTTTGAATACTTCTTTCCAGTCCTTTCTTGCCTGCAATGTTTCTTTTGAGAAATCAGCTGATGGTCTTATGGGACCTCCTTTGTAGGTAACTGTCTCCTTTTCTCTTGCTGCTTTTAAGATTCTCTCCTTATCTTTAATCTTGGGTAATGTAATTATGTTATGCCTTGGTGTGTGCCTCCTTGGGTCCAACATTTTGGGGACCCTTTGAGCTTCCCAGACTTCCTGGAAGTCTATTTCCTTTGCCAAATTAGGGAAGATTTCCTTCATTATTTGTTCAAATAAGTTTTCAATTTCTTGCTCTTCCTCTTCTTGCACCCCTATAATATGGATGTTGGAATGTTTAAAGTTGTCCTGGAGGTTCCTAAGCCTCTCCTCATTTTTCTTAATTTTTGCTTCTTCATTTTGTTCTGGTTGATTGTTTATTTCTTCCTTCTCCAAACTGTTGATTTGAAGACCGGTTTCCTTCTCTTCACTGTTGACTCCCTGTACATTTTCCTTTATTTCACTTTTCATAGACTTCACTCTTTCCTCTATTTTGCAACCACACTCAACCATTTCTGTGAGCATCTTGATTACCAGCATTTTGAACGCTGCCTCTGATAGGTTGTCTAGATCTTCATCACTTAGTTGTTATTTTTTCTGGAGCTTTGATCTGTTCTTCATTTGGGCCCCGTTTTTTTTTTGTCTTGACATGCCTGTTACATAGGAAGGGATGGAACCTTAGGTATTCACCAGGGCAGGGCAACCCAGGTCACCACGTGGTGGCACTGTTTGTGGGTGAGAGATCTGAGAGGAAACAATGCCACTTGCTCAGCCCTTGTCAGACTTTCAGTCACTTCCCATGCTCTCCATAAGTAAATGTGGCCCTTCTGGTGCTCATTCCCCCAGTGCATGGGTTTGTTTACATTCTAGGACCCTGTGGGTCTCTCCAACAAACTCTCTTGTGAGGCTGGCAATTTCTCCTGCTGCCTCAATGCCCACAGGTTTTTTCAGTCATAGGTTTTGGGGCTTTATTTCCCCATGCTGGAACCCTGAGTTGCATGGTCTGTCTCGCTCCCCAGTTGTTCCTCCTGGTTTACCTGCACACAAATGTGGGAATGCCTGTTCCACCAGCCACTCCCTTGCCTGGTCCACCAGCTGCCAGTTCACTCACCCAGGTCCTCCAGCTGCCACCTTGCCACAAGTCCTCTCTGCCCTGGCTGCCTGTCTTAGCCCCTCCTGTCTTAGCCCCTCTTTAACTCCTTGGTTGTCACACTTCTATACAGTTCAATTTTCTAACAGTTCTGGTGATTTTTTGTTTTTAAATTTGTTTTGTCCTTCTTTTGATTGTGCAAGAGGCAAAGTGTATTTACTTATGCCTCCATCTTGACTGGAAGTCTGGATTTCTTTTTCCTTTCTGTTGTTTTGAGTGGGTGATTTTTGCTTCCTTATATTCCAAATTGCTAATTTGATTCCTGGCTTCATCTACTCTACTGTTGATTCCCTGTAAATTATTCTTCATTTCAATTACTGTATCCTTCATTTCTGACTGTTCTATTTTTATGCTGTTGAGGTCCCCACAAAATTCCTTGAGCATCCTTATAAATAGTTTTTTGAACTCTGCATCTATTAGATTGCTTGCCTCCATTTTATTTAGTTCTTTTTCTGGAGTTTTGTTCTCTTCTTTCATATGGGACATGCTATTTTTGTCCTCATTTTAGCAGTCTCCCTGTGTTTGTTTCTATGTATTAAGTAGAGCTTCTATGTCTCTTAAGCTGGGTAGAGTGGCCAAATGTAGTAGGTATTCTGTAAGGTCCAGTGGCACAGCCTCCCCATTCACCTAAGTGGAGTTCTCAAAGTGCACTCCCCCTTCTGGGCTGTATATACCCTCCTCTTGAAGTTGAACCTTGATTGCTGTTGACATGTCAATGGGAGGAATTTACCCCCAAGCCAATCAGCTGCAATGACTGTGAGCACTAATCACCAACCTCTGACTATCATGGGTGATCAGCTGTGCAGAGGGTTACTCTGTGGAACAGGACTTATTCAGTGGGGCTCTGGTGCCTACTGAGTACACACTTGAGTGTGTCACTTGTAGAGGTGGTTGGGTGGTGATGCTTCAGTGTGGTCTGAAGCTGCCCACTGGGTGCAATGGCTCAGGGTCCACCCAGGAGATGTGGGCCAAGGTCAGCCACTGCTTGTGTTCCACCAAGGGCTACTCGGCATGCGCTACTAAGCAATTTGTGGATGGCTGCTATTTGTGTTCAGTTTGGAAGTACCCAGGAGAGGCCAAGTTGCTACCCAAGTGTAGCTGCTGCTAGTGTTGGGTCTGGGTCCTCTTACGAAGGAGCACAGGCATGCTGAAGGCAGATGCTGCTTGTTTGAGAGATTTTAGGAAAATATTAACATGAGCCAAGACAGGTCATTCTTATGAAAACACCACTGCAAACAGCTTGGGTGGGCCTGAAAGTTGGGTGGGGAAGAGCCTCAGGGGGTTGCCAGGCTGGGGCAAACAGTGTGAGCCAGTTTGATGGAGTCTCAGAAAGGAGCTGGCTCTGTGGGAGGAGCACTCATCAAAAGAACAACGGCCTCTACCAGCACTTCTGTCTGGGAGAAAGCTACTCCCCCAGCACTCACCCTAAATCTGACAACTTTCAGTTCCTCCACATACTTCTCTAATGCGTTCAAGCTCTTGCCCCAGTGCTGGAGCTCAGGGGGAGTGAGTGCAAGTAAGTCCATGCACAGGCCCTTTCAGAGGAACTGCCTGGGATTCCAGAAGCCTCCCACCTCACCCAACCACAATCCCGCCTGGTTTTTAAAGCCAGAAGTTATGGGGTCTTCTCTTCATGGCACTACAACCCTGGGCTGAGGGGATGGTTGCAGGTCTGGGACCCCTTCCTCCTCAGGGGGGACCTCTGTAGCTGAGATATACCTTTCTATTTTTATCCTTGTGTGTGGGGGTCAGCCTGTTCTGTGTCTCAGCCCTCCTCCCACACTCGATGTGGCTTCTTTAAATCCTAGTTGTTTATGACTTCTTATATTTTTCAGCTATATTTCAGGCAGTACCAAATGATGATTGTTCTGTAGTTGAGTTGTAATTGTGATGTGGTTATGGAAGTACCTAGTACCTTGTTTACTTATGACACATTCTTGACCAGAAGTCCCAAGTAATGCTTTTATTTGGAAAAATAAAACTTGGCCATGCTGTTGATCTCCCAATGCCCACCCCCCATTGTTTTTTACATTTTACTGGCCCAGGTCTGGGTAAAAAAGTTGAAGGGATTCATAAGTGCAAATTGGTAGTTAAAAAATAGTCATGGGGATACAAACTACAGCATAAAGAATATAGTCAGTAATATTTTAATAAGTATGTATGGAGCCAGGTGGGTACTAGACTTATTGGGGAATCACTCATAAATTATATAAATGTCAACCAGTATGCTGTACACCTGAAACTAATATAAAATAATATTTAATGTCAACTGTAATTGAAAAATTATAAAAATTAAAATTTAACTAATCCAGAATAAAATCTAAATGCTTGAGAAGTATTTTCCCATTGAAGTATGAAAGTAGCTGTTCATGTATAAAAATTAATCATATTTTAGCAAGAGTTATATGGACCACAAAGTTAGGCTACCTTGAAGTAGCAAAGAAGATGACTGTCTCCAAAGACAAATGATGAAAACAAAATATATAGTCTGAAAGTTTAATGTGCATCTATATACCTAGCAGTTTTTCCATTGGTTAGATTTGTAAAAAAATTAATAAGAATGGAATAATTCTAGTGGCATGGCAGATGCACAAATCATACCTGTGTTAGCAAAAGAGCTACATTCATACTCACGTAGCATTGATGATTGGACTTCAAGAGCAAACAGGTCTAATGACATTAAAGAAAATATGAAGCTTCCACAGCCACCAGGACAAACAAACAGAAATTAACTTGATGAGATCTCAAACTTGTCTTAAATCAACAACTCATGTGGCTGTCTTGATTAAATATCACAATACAAAATATCCACACATTAAATAAAGTTATGTTTCAGGTAACAGAAAGAAAAATGCAGTACAATTTTTTTTCTTGTTAAGGCACTGTCATGAAGCATAAACCTGAAGTAGTCATAACAGAGTTCAGGTTTTACAAGATGAAACCATGGTGAGAAATCTGTTTCTCAAAACTAAAAACCTTAAGAAGGAACAAAAATGACATGTTTTATCCATATTGCTTAAGAAAAGAGCTTGAGTTTAAATTGCTTAAAGTGACAAATTGTGTTACTTTTTGAAATGATATGGGTGCTGGCTTCTAGTAGGATCAAAACACATTCAGGATCTGTATTTATAATTATTAAAAGCCAAGAAGGGAGGTCAACGAATTTCTGTTAAAAGCCATTCTTGTGTTACATGTAACAGACATAATAAATATGTTTACAGTGTTTAAACCAACCATTTAAGTTTAAGTGAAATCAACAAAAAGGAAATAGGTATTGATCTGTGATGTAGAAATTAAAGTTAGTCCTAAAATGTAAGTAAAATATGGAAAAGTATCCTAAAAATTGTTTTAATTATGTACCCAAAGGGTACCTGGTCCCCACACACAGCTGTCCAGTTGGCTACACCCTTGTGTTCGAGGTGACCCTTGATGGCAGTTCAGGACCAGGGCACCGGTGGCAAGTTATCTACCCACCTCCACATCAGCCATCTCATTCCCTCCTAGGCTGTGCATTTCTGTGCAGAGTTCCTCTCTCCTCTTCAGCACACCCTGCATCCCTGTCCTTCTTAAAGCCCAGCTCAATGTTCACAGCCTCCATTAAAACAAATGAAACAAACAAGCAAACAACCCACTTGGCTTGGAGCCATCCCCTGTAGTTCTGCACACCCACAGCGTTCATACACTCGATAGGGTATAGCACTAAACAAACATCAGAGACTGTTTGTAAACAAACATCAGCTGAGGGATAATCTGGGATAACGAAAAATATAAATATTATTCATAGCATATTTTGGAAAAATTATAGTCAGTAATTCCATGATGCTAAAGATAAATATTTCTGCAGAAACAAAGCCTCACTACCAGAATTTAATTTTCACTCCAAACAAACCATTACCTGTGATTAATGGGCCGGAGCAGGCACACCACCACTAAGGAGCAGGACCAGTCAGAACATTTGGTCCGGAAATTCTATTCAGCTGCAGAGCAAAGAGCACACACCACTGACTCACCTAATCGAATTAAACTTTTCCAAGGCTAAATACTGTGTGTCACAAGCAAAGCCACTGAGTTCCCATAGAGAAGTTGTTGCCTACCCAATTCCTCCTCTCTCTCCCTAAACTTTTTATTGTTTGAGTATATCTTTGAGGACTAGTGGAGACAAAAGGATTAAGCAGCCTTTCAAACTCAAAGAATAGAGCAGAGCTGCAGCCCTGGCAGCCCTCACTTTGCTCTCCACCTCCCAGGAGGTTTAATTGTTCTGGATTGTTGTGTGTCCTCCTTCCTCTTTGAGGCATTCTGGTGTGAGCTTTTCCTTCTCACGTTGAGTGAAGACAGAACAGTAGCCAGAGGTGACACAGAGACAGGGCAGAATTGTTTTAAGGTATCTGAATTGAGAGGATGTCTGTAGGTTTTGAGATAAAAGCCCCTACAAAGGTGACATTGAAGACCCAACTTTCCCCATCAAAACCTTCAATAAGCTGTTATTGTCCTCATTATCCCAAGAGTGTGTATATACATATGTATACACACACACATACATCATGTATTCTCTTCAACATGCTGCAGTTGTGTTCCCCCTTCTATCCTCCAAACATTAAATATTTTAGCTTTAAAATTTGAGATTTTAAAAAATATTTTACTTATTTATTTTTAGAGAGAGGGGAAGGGAGGGAGAAAAAGAGGAAGAGAAATATGGATCAGTTGCCTTTCTTACCCACCCAGTCCAGGGACCGAACCTGCAACCCACACACACGACCTGAATGAGAATCGAAACAGCAACCTTTCACTTTGTGAGGCAATACAGAACCACCTGAGCCATACCAGTCAAGGCAAGTATTATTAATGAAAGGAATCTTCTGAGCTTCCAAAGGGAGTTTGTTTTTTTTTTTTTTTACTTTTCTTTTTTTAATTATATTTTATTGATTATGCTATTACAGTTGTCCCATTTCTCCCCCTTCATTCCGCCCCACCCTGCACACACCCTCCCACCCACATTTCCCCCTTTAGTTCATGTCCATGTTTCATAAGTTCTTTAGCTTCTACTTTTCCCACACTATTCTTGCCCTCCCCCTGTCTATTTTCTACCCACCATCTATGCTACTTATTCTCTGTACCTTTTCTCCCTCTCTCCTCCTCCCGCTCCCCTGTTGCTAACCCTCCATGGGATCTCCATTTCTGTGTTTCTGTTCCTGTTCTAGTGTTTGCTTAGTTTGCTTTTGTTTTAGGTGTGGTTGTTAATATCTGTGAGTTTGCTGTCTTTTTACTGTCTTATTTTTTATCTTCTTTTTCATAGATGAGTCCCTTTAACATTTCATATAATAAGGGCTTGGTGATGATGAACTCCTTTAACTTGGCCATATCTGAGAAGCTCTTTATCTTCCCTTCCATTCTAAATGACAGCTTTGCTGGATAGAGCAATCTTGGATGTAGGTCCTTGACTTTCATGACTTGGAATACTTCTTTCTAGCCCCTTCTTGCCTGGAAGGTCTCTTTTGAGAAATCAGCTGACAGTCTAATGGGAACTCCTTTGTAGGTGACTATGCCCTTATCCCTTGCTGCTTCTAGAATTCTCTCCTTCATTTTAATCTTGGCTAATGTAATGATGATGTACCTTGGTGTGTTCCTCCTTGGATCCAACTTCTTTGGGACTCTCTGAGCTTCCTGGACTTCCTGGAAATCTATTTCCTTTGCCAGATTGGGGAAGTTCTCCTTTATTATTTGCTCAAATAAGTTTTCCACTTGGTGCTCTTTCTCTTCCCCTTCTGGTACCCCTACAATTCGGCTGTTGGGATGTTTAAAGATGTCCTGGAGGTTCCTAAGCCTCTCATTTTTTTGAATTCGTGTTTCTTCTTTCTTTTCTGTTTGGTTGTTTCTTTCTTCCTTCTGGTCCGCTCCATTGATTTGAGTCCCAGTTTTCTTCCCATCACTAATGGTTCCCTGTGCATTTTCCTTCATTTCACTTATTGTAGCCTTCATTTGTTCATCTAATTTGCAACCAAAGTCAACCAATTCTGTGAGCTTCCTAATCACCAGTGCTCTAAACTATGCTTTGATAGGTTGCCTACCAGTGCTTTGAGCTTTGTATCTGATACGTTGACCACCTCCTGGTCACTCAGATGAATTAGTTCTGGGGCCCCGATCTGTTCTCCTGTTTGAGCCACCCTTGATTTTTGTTTTTTTTTGTTTTTTTCATTTTTGTCTGGTCTTGGCTGTTACATAGTGAGGGGCAGAGCTTTAGGTATTCACCAGGGCGGGGCAGCCCAGTCACTGAGTTGAGATGCTGGATGCGGGGGTGGGGTTCAAGAGGGAACAATGGTGTTTGCTCAGCACTGTCTCATGGATTCCGGTCCCTTCAGCCACTTTTCCCAAGCAAATTGGGCTCTTCTGGTGCTGATTTCCATATGGGTGGGCCTGTGCATGCTCCAGGACCCCGTGGGTCTCCCCAACAAACTCTCCTGTGAGGCTGGGACTCCCTCCCAGCACCTCAGCCCCTGCAAGTGTTTTCAATCAGTGCTGTTAGGCTTCAATTCCCGGCGCTGGGGCCCTGCATCATGCAGTCTGTCTTGCTGCCCGTTTTCACCTGCTTTATCTGTGTGCAAATGTGTATCCACTGTCAGCCACCTTGTGCGTGCGCCCTGCTTGGCCTCCTCAAATTCGGCAACTGCCGCCTGTGTGCCTGGGGTGACTGCATGCCTGGGACCACCAGCCACCATCTTATCCCGCCACAGCAGGACTCTGCAGGCCGCTGACTCCATCCCTCTTACTGGTCTGAGTGAATCATTGTCAGAGTTCCGTACAGTTCAATTTTCTCTCTGTCCTGATTGGGGGTTTTTTTTTTGTTGTTCTATATTTTTGTTTTCCTTAATCTTGGTTGTGAGAAGAGGCACAGCGTGTCCATCTATGCCTCCATTTTGGCCAGAAGTTGAGTTTTTTAATTATAATTAATATTGAAAAATACTTCCTCTACTTCATTTTTTGAGGTACATTTATACAAACTATACAGTAGTGATTTCCAGCCACTGAGACAGAACTAGACATGTGTATGTGACCATGAGCAATGCCATATAAAACTACGTACATGTGCAGCTGGGAACAACAGAGAAGGAAGACCAGCATTGTAGCATCCCGCCATATATAATGCCACCTGCCACTGAAGGGCAACATCCTGGACAGAGCTGTGCATCCTTGTAAAAGAAATATAAACAAGGCTGGGACCAACAGAGACATCTTCTCAATTTCACCACCACGGAGTGTCTCTGATGTTCCTAGCACTGGACTAAAGGATGCAAATAAAAAGGAGAAGGTGGGGAGACTTTTTCTTCCAGAGCTGTCTCAGCTAAGGCTGTGTAACAAATTACCAGTCTGGAGGCTTAAACAAGCATTTACTTCTCCCTTCTGTAGGCTGGGAAGTCCAAGATCAGGGGCCAGCACATCTGGTGTCTGGTGAGGGTCCACTTCCTGGTTTGTAGATGCCTCTCTTTTCCTCCTGTCTTCACAAGGCAGACAGTACAGAAGCAAGCTCTCTGGACTCTTGGAAGCGTACTAATTCCATTCAAAAGCTCCACCCTCATGACCTCAATATCACCTCTCCCACCTCCTGATACCATAACACTGGGGTGGGAAAGAGTTTCAATATACGAATCGGGAGGTGGAAGCACACAAATATTCAGTCCATAACAGAAGCCCACAGTCAGTGAGAAAGACGCTTCAGACACTAACGGTTAGAATTCACAAGATCAGTGCCACGGCAGCAATCTGCCAGGTCCACTGGGAGCAGAGGACAGGGAGAAGGCAACTGTGCTTAGAGGAGGAACTACGTCCCAAGGATGAAACGATACTTCAGCTAGAGCTAAACTAGGCTTGTAATCAGTGTTGAGGTCTCTCCAAAAGTTTTTTGTTTTCAGCTTGTTATTGATTCAGAGCATCTACAAAATGACCTACTGAATTTGCAGAGGCAGCAGAATGTTTACAAGAGTAATAAAAGAATGAAACTTAATGGCTTTCCTTAACCTTTATGGCCAGCAGCTCATGAGCATTCTTCAAGTCCACTCTTCAAGTCCGCTAAAGTCCCTGGGAACCTTCATTTGCTGCTCCAAGCTTACATTTCATTACATACTTTTTAATTTTCATATAAATTGATAAAAATTCAAAAGCTATGCATCTACTTTTAAACTAAACCATTTTCAATAATCACTGAATACTTTCCAAGAACAATAAGAATTTTACAAGATGATTTGTTACTCTTACCTCCATGGGAAAAGCTTTGAAATTAACAGTGTGCTCAGAACCACGCTGGTTTTCTCTTCCCCAGTGAAATCTAACTTCATACAGTTCAAATTCATGACCTTGAGGCAACGGACCTCCTGACAGAACTGAAAAAAATAAAATAAATTCTCTTTAATTACATCTCAAATGTATCCATCAGCACAGCAATATAACCACTGGGGACATGTTTTGCCAAAACACTCTCATGAGCTCTGCAGAGTAAATTCACACAGCCACAGTGAGACCCGCCTCACAACTGTGAGACGAATGCACATTATGTGGGTTTGGCTGAAATTCTTATAATGGCCAATCAGGTACAGCAGAAGTTAAACTCTAAAATACTTGGTATGATATGCATATCATTTCATTTCAACTTTGTTAGCTTTAGACCAAAAAATATGCACTGGCTATACTCCCTGAGGTATGATCTTAGTACTGATCAGGAGACAAAACTAGGGTTTGAGTCTCAGACTGACCGGTAATTTGTTCTAGCTATATCAATACATCAAACCTTGCTTACAGATCATCGATTTGTAGCAGTAGGCTTTCAATTTAGAGAGTAGGTGTAAGCTAATAAAATTATCTCTGAAGAGAATTATTATCAAGCCAATCTGACTTTTCAGTGTCACATACAATGCAAACAAAATAAAATTATGATAAAATATTTGCAGTACTTGAAATATGGACATTAGTTCTATAAAGCCGTGTCTGTATTTCTCACTTCTGGATATGACCCAGAACTTTGCCTCAAATATGGACACTCTAAAAGGTAATAAAAAATAAATTTGTACAGAAACCAGTCTTGAAGCAATAAAATACTTTCTTCAGTTAAATACTCTTCAGTTAAATGAAAAAATACTTTTTTCATTTGATTATCAAATGAAAAAACCTGAAATAAAATTTATTAGAAATGGCTGATTTCAAGACAAATAAAGTTTATTTGCATTTTTCTTGTAAAAAACTCTTCATTCTAAATGGTACCAGCTCACCCTGGCTGGCATGGCTCAGTGGATTGAGCACCGGATTGGGAACCAAAGGGTAGCTGTTTCAATTCCTAGTCAGGGCACATGCCTGGGTTGTGGGCCAGGTCCCCAGTAGCGGGCTCTTGAGAGGCAACCACATGTTGATGTTTCTCCCTCCCTTCTCCTCTCTAAAATAAATAAATAAAATATTTAAATGGTATCAGCAAAGAATTACAGGTTATTTTTCAGTCAATGACCTGACTGAAAATCCATCCCATTCCCCCAGAAGTGGTCTCTCTCAAACAGATTGGCACTGACACTTGGGTTGCCCTTGTGGAGAAACAGCTGCCTCCGAACCACTCTCCTGAGGAACAGTTGGTTCTCCATCCTTACTCTAAAACTTAAAGGAGAAGAAAGCAAATTGGTGCAATGCTATTTACTTGTTTGGTTGGTTCTTCATCCCATAACTGGTTCCACAAAGAAATTAAAGCTGCTTATATCGAGGTACATATAAAAGTGCCAGAGAGCATAAATCAGAAAAAAAGAGCAAAGGTTAAATACAGAGGCTGAAAACAGATGGAGAAATGAGGCTATTGCACAAATGAATGTCATGAAGCCCTTGCTAAAAGGGCCCAAAATATTTGCTTCTAAGCTTTCTACCAGCTCAAAAAAAAACAAAAAGAGCTACAGTACAAATAGCAATTCTAATTTTTCAAGTACACAAACCTCCCATCAAGGGGGAAGGGGGTGAAATGCGTGGCCTTTGGGACACTGTCTTTCACAATTTGGATGTTCTTCCTCATATCTGGTCTTAAACTTAAGTCTCACAGCAACTCAGAGAGATCAGCGTTGTCATCCACATGGACAGGTGAGAAAATACAGCTGAGAACAGTTAAGTGTGACCTGCCCACCCACCCAGCTAGCAAGCTCCAGGAGGCTGGACAACTCAAATCTTCTGACCCATATCTCAGGGCGAGATGGGGATGGGAAAACCACATTGCAGTATCTACAAGCATGAACTGAAAAACAATGAGTTCTTGAAGTCTAGATTTCTGAAACTTCAGTTCTGTTTCCCAGGACAATAAAAAATGGAAACACATGGATCACAAAGGGTTGCAAACATCCAGCAGTGCATTGCAGGCTCACTGAATACCTTCGGTAACCATCCAAGCTGTGGATGCAGGAAGATATGAAATGTTTCTATTTCAACCAGGGTGCCAGTTTCCGAATAATCTCAAAACTCACTCCTCCTTTACCATGGCTGTCCAAACTTGGTCTTCAGGAAAACCAGGAAGGAAGCCTGGAGTCTACCCACAGTGTACCCACTTCCCAAACCAAAAAGAGGGGGAAGTTTGGAAGACTCTTGCTGTACCCCAGCCTCATCATGAGAACTACAGAGCACACCCCTCGCTGTGTGGGAGCACACCCTGACCTGAGGCTTCAGAGGGCTGTATTTTGTAACACTCTGCTTTTAAAAGAAGGTGAAAAATTATCTCCAAGGAGGCTTAGCTCCACACTGCTAAGGAAAAAGAAAGAGGGGTATTGTGAAATAAAGTTTATGTGAAAAGGGAAAGAGGATTTAAAAAATTTTTCCCAAAACCTCTTATTGCATTTACCCAGCACATGCCACACACACACAACGCACACAGACCGTGTTTCTAAAACTGCTACGAGGCAGTCCACTGCCACTTTCTTGTAAAACAGATGCTAAGACTGATCTTCGCAGTGACTTCAGGAGGCTGAAAAAAGATCTAGTCTTCAAAAAAAGAACCCCCACCTGAACAACGCCCAATATTTCTTTAACAAGAATGCAGTGCTTCGTTTAAAACTTGGGGATAGAGCTTATATTGTTAAGTGCCCAGGAAATTTGAACTCCACAAATCTGCGTCTTGATAGGGAGACGTTCAAGGCCCACAGGAAACCCTTGCTCACCTACATTGTACCAGACGCTGTGTTAAGTGTTTAAGATACACTGATTTGACAAAACAGACTAAATTTCATGGTTTTGTGGATCTTCCATTCTATTGGGTTGTCAATGCACACAAAGAAAAGAAACATTTTGCCTGGCCTGGCCCCCAGGCAGAAATGACAAAGAGGCAGCTTTCAGCAGGGAATCAGGTGCTGGGGACTTTCACTTTTGCTGCAGATGAAAAATCCAAAGTTACACCCCACTAAAATCATGTGGCTGTACAAAGCCATAAAAAATGACAACTACTGAAATTGGAATTTTACAAGTAAATATTACCTGTTAAATATTGCCTGTTCATCTCCTAAGAGTGATGGTATTTATAGACTAAAAATAAATAGTAGCTCTGTTTTACCCATTTAGCAACATCCTCTAAAGTCATTTTTCTACCTTTTTATAGCTTTTTTAAAATTAGGAAACCAGTCATACCAAAAGGTGTATACTCTTCCCAAATTTATCATTATCAAATTTTGCTGAGTGATACTTCATCACTATATGGCAGGTTTATTACTTGTGATGCCATTAAGCTCAATTAAATTTTTTACAGTAAAACAACATAACACCCATACTGATAACATGCTGCATTTCCTTAGAATGACAAACTTGTGAAAAACATAAAATAAACTGATGTCATTGCTGCTGCATCCATCTTCATTAATACTCCATAAGAGTCATGCCCATCGGGCCTATGAGACATAAGAAGAAGTCCTTCTCCAAAACTTGAGGAACAAAATATGGTTCTGCCCAGAAAAAGTCCAGTTATTATTAATATAATGAAAACAGTTTGTGCAACATCAAGTGGACTGGAATGCACATGCGCGAATAATTACAACTTCACTGTACTAGTCAGTGGGGGCGGTAAACGCTGTTGAATGAGCATGTGCACTGTGTGGTTGTTGCATTCAAAATGACTGAGTGAGCAGAGCATCAAATCTTCATCAAATTCTGCATTAAGCTTGAACACTCCCCCATGGAAACTATTTGAATGATTCAGAAGGCTTTCAGGGATGATGCAATGAGTGCAGTGCACATAAAAGTGCAGCACAAATGCTTCAAAGATGGTTGAGATTCTGTTGAAAGTGGTCCATGTGCTACAAGGCCTGCAACAAGCAGAACACCTAAGAATGTTGAACGTATACAGGCTGCAATGAACAAAAATCAGCCACTGACAGTGTGAGAACTAGAAGCTGATCTGGGGGTTCCAAACATACTGTGTCCCATTCAATGCAGGATCTTGGCATCAAACAAGTCATGGCAAAATTTGTTCCACAGCGTCTGCTACCAGAGCAGAAGGAACGGTGTACTGCAGTTGTTAATAACTTGATTCAAACCACTACCAAAGAACCAGATTTCCTCAAGGTCATAACCAGAGATGAATACTGGGTCTATGGCTATGATCTGAAACGAAGGTTCAGCCATCCCAAAGGAAATCACCTGGCTCTCCACACCCAAAGAAGGCACTTCAAAGTTTCAGCAAGATTAAGACCGTGTTAACTGTGTTTTTCGATTGGGAAGGTGTTGTCCATCATGAACACACCCCTCTCCAGGCCAACACATTAATAGGGAGTACTACCTCACTCTTCTTGCTCGGCTGAGAGACACACGATGACAAAAACAGCCACAGCTATGTGCAACTGATGATTTGCAGCTCCACTCATCTGTCACATCTCGTGCAGTTTTGGCAACACATCAAATTACCCAAGTGACTCAGCCCCCCTACAACCAGATTTGACAACTTCTGGCTTTTCCAAAACTAAAATCACCTTTGAAAGGGAAGAGATTTCATGCCATTGATGAGATTCAGGAAAATACAATGGGGCAGCTGATGGTGATTCCAACAAAAGATTTTGCAGTGTTTTGAAGAGTGGAACAGATGCTGGGAGAACTGTGTGAGGTCTCAAGGTACCTGCTTTTAAGGGGACTGAGGCATCATTGTCCTGTGTACAATGTTTCTTGTATCTTCTTCAGTAAATGTGTATTTTCATAGCGTGTGGCTGGATATTTTATGGACAGAATACACACACACACACCTCTAAATCTATTTAAGTTTCTATACCCTTGTTGAAAGCAAATTTGCCAGATATTTTAAAGGCTGCTGTTGATCAAAGCTTAGCTCCCTCATTTCATTTGAGTTCAACACACACATTTTAAGATGAACTCCATGCCCTGTGCCGGGCATCGAGTTCACAAAAAGAAGGATGTAGTCATAGGGTTGGCAAGGCATTGCATTAGAAGAGTGAGGCAAAGTGTACAAGGCACTAAGAGAGCATCCAGCACAGGCCAAGCCAAAACCAAGGGGATCAGAATGTCAGGGAACTTTCCACAGGAGATGAGAACTAAGCAGAGCCTTAAAAAGGAAGCTACCAGAAGTGAGAACATACATTCCAGCAGAGAGAAGAGGCTGGGAAAGGCTCAGAGCTATAAAGTAGCTTGAATGTGTTCCAGGAGAATAAAGGTACAGGTTACTGGGGGCCCAAGACAGGCCTCCAAATGTTGAGCATCAGGAAGAGACCTGCAGCCCACATCAGGAGCTGGAGTTCAGCATGGAGGGAATCATCAATGGCTTTTAAGTAGGGGACTAAATGTTTTAAAATGCAAAAATGCTACTCTATGTCTGCATGGATGGTGGGCTAGCAAAGGGTGAGCCTAAGTGCTTAGCAAGCTGCTGTCATAGACCAAGCAAACTTGGTGAGGCTGGGAGACAGAGACACGTCCCCAACAGGGAGGGACACCAACACCAGTGGTGCCTATGATCCCCAAAGGATCCAAAGGCCCAAGTTCATTCTTGGAAGGTTTAAAGATTCCATAACCTCAATTTAACTCTTAAGGAATCCCAAATGTATTCATAAAACATTCAAAAAAATCATATTCATTAGTTTTTTAACATTTGAAGTCTTGAAAGTAAAAAATCAATATTTTTATTGCCTTTAGCTTTGTAGGTTAACTTTTAACTAACCTATAATTTTATTTCTTTTTTAAGTTGTTTTTTCAATCCTCATCCAAGGACATTTTTTATTACTCTTAGATGGAAAAGAAGAGAGAGAAGAAGGGAAGGAGGAAGGGAGAGAGAGAAGGAAGAAGGGAGAGAGGGAGGCAGAGAGTAAGAAAGAAACATCACAGTTGCTTTCTCATATGCCTCCCAACCAGGGATTGAATCCACAACCCAGGCATGTGTCCTGATAGGGAATGGAACCCACAACCTTTTGGTGTATGAGACAATGCTCCAACCAACTGAGCCACACCAACCAGGGCAGCTTTATATCATTTTAAAGAATAAATATCATCAGCTCTTAAAGGAAGATATAACATCAACAATACAGAGAGGAGGCTGTTACGCTGGGTCTGCACGCACAAAATAAAGCAGATTAAGGCAACTGTTCAGGTAATTCAAATCCCCCAAAGTGAGCTAATAATAAATAAAATCATAAAAAAATTGAACCTTAACATTTTTATATAAACAGTATACAGTCTCTTCTTAAGTGAAAATAATTTTAAGATATTTTTGAAAACTTTATCTTTAAATCAGCAAAGTTGCTAAGAAGCACTATAAAACATTGTCACTTTTAAAAGTATAATTAGCCCTGGCTGGTGTAGCTCGGTGGATTGAGCACAGGCCTGTGAACCAAAGGATGGTGGTTCAATTCCCAGTCAGGGCACATGCCTGGGTTGCAGGCCAGTTCCCAGCAAGGGATGCACGAGAGGCAACCATACATTGATATTTCTCTCTCTCTCTCCCTCTCTCCTTCCCTTCCCCTCTAAAGATAAATAAATAAAATGTTAAAAAATACCTTTAAAAAAGTATAATTAATAACAAAGTAATAATCTAGCCTAAAATTAACTTTGAGAATTATAGAAGACCCAGAAGTAAAATTTGCTAATTAAGGTTTCTATAATAAGTTACAGTGAAGGGCACAAGTGACCTATCTTGATTAGCAATTTCTCCCACACTGATGGCCCTTTAAAATGTCATTATCCTTAACACACTGCTTGTTGTCAGATGGAATGACATTCTTATTGCCCAAGCTTGGGCAGTCTCACACTTTCTCACAACTTAAGTATCAAACCACTCAGGTGAGAATCTATAATAATTATATTTTTACACTTAAGCTACTTTTTATATCATTGTATGTTCCATTTTAATCTGTCTGTGGACACTAAGTTGTTAAGATTCCTGCAGCACAGCTATTCGCTTGCCCCACAGACACGTAATATATGCGGTGGCTTAGATAAAACTCTCCGCAGTTGGGGTGGTAACAGGACCAGTCTGGTCAGGTCCACCTGGAATGGGAACCCTGGCTCAACCCCAGGTCTAGCCACCTTGAAATATGCTCAGATCAGAGGGAGAGAACGGTGACAGGATCCAAAATGTGGTCCAGCCACTGGGGCTCCACACAGCCCACCCCTCTCTCCCCTGGTCCACATAACCAATTGCTGCAGCTCGGAGGTGGCATCTCCCAAGTCCCTCTTGCATCATGCCTTCCTTCCCATTGCCACTGCCAACACAGTAGCCATAGCCTTGGTGAATTGGTGAACTGAGTTTCATGCAACAACCTGCAAACTGACTCCTAATTTCTCCCAGATCACATCTTACTTGTTGCTACCAGGTTAATTTTCCTGAAGCAACATGATTATAACTATCCTACAGAAAATAAAAATGTTTATACTTGGTAGATTTGGTTCAAGGTCCCTCACAAATTTGCTCCAACATACCCTCTCCATTATATTTTCTATTAAACTCATTTATTATGAATAAAACTTTTCTTCCAAATCATTTAAGGATGCACCCTCCCCTGCATGATCTCTAGCCCTTCCCATATCCATGTCTGTAAGCCTACTGCTCTCTCTTCACACATCCCAAACTCCCAGATCCCAATGCTATTCACCCTTCAAGGGTCACTGCAAATGCTACTTCCTCCCCAAATCCTTCCCTAACAATTTCAGGCAAAAATAATCTCTCCCTCTACACCTATTTTTCACACCTACCCCTGTAAGTTTCTTGAGGGCAGGCACTGGGTGTGATTTATATTTACCTTACCCAAAGCATGGGGAGCACCCTGCTAAGGCAAAGCAAACATCGCCAACTGCTCCTTACAGGCCAGATGAACCCAATGATTGCGCTTGGTTCACAGGCCCACATCTCCAGCTTTTCTGGGCACATCAAACACCTGGCAAACTAGGCATGCTCCCTGCAGCTTGCTGGTTTCCCACAGTCCCAACCAGTCCCACTGCCTCCCAACACCACACATAAAGCAGAGGGTCAGTAGCTATTTACAAGTTTTGCTCTCCTGTCTGTTCTCATTTATGGGACCTGCCTGGCTTTCAGAGATACATTTGTAATTCCTACAGTGAATGATCAATAAATAAGTATTAATGAATGAAAGACTATCTATCTATCTTATAAGGAAAGTTGAAGGAACTCATACTTCTAAAAGGAAAAAAGGCAATTTCATAATAGGAGATGGTAGTCAATATTTTAAAGGATGCTGTGTGAAAATATAATTATGCTTGTCCTGCATAGGTCCAGAATCCCAAAATGGAAACAATGAGGGCAATCATGGAACTTTTTGATCTTTGAAATTACTCAAAGAGCAAAATGGGCTTGCCAGCGAGGAGTGCTGTTCAAGCTGCGCAGGCTGCCACAGGGGGTTCCGCTCAGGAACCTCCTTTATGACTTCAGCCCTGTCCTAAACTCGTGTGCTGCCTTATTGGAAAACAGAACGCTAACCAAGCAGCATGCAGTCTGTATGAGCCCACTGCTTACGGAATGCATGCTGTACAAGAGAAGAGAGTCGAGAAGACCTTGAGACACCATTATGTAAAGAAGTGGAGAATGAAGGCTAAGCAGAGAACAGACAGTCAAAAATAAGAAGAAACACCAGGAGGTGATGTCTCACAGTGACCAACCCAAGAGAGAGTCTCCAAAATTCCCCTTGCGAATGCTGCAGAATTAAAGTGATTTAAGAATTTTAAAGCATTCGTGTGGTTGTGAGATGAGAAGATCATCAATGACTTTGGTTTGGGATCTGCAGCAGGGGTTAGGAGTGGAGGTCATGCTCAGGGCGTGCCTCAGTTTACATTAAGGCAGTGCATCCAGATGGGTTTATATATAGGCACTAATTAGGATTATGTTAAAAAGCTTTAACTTAATAAATGCCTGCACTTAAATTATGCTACAATTTTTGTAACTCCTTTTGGCGATTCCTTTTTACTGTTTAATATAAACAAAGCAACAACAACAGCAAAAATAAAGAACAAACAAAGTAGCCGAGGCCACTGACGGTCTCCATGAGGTCAGACATGTCGGTGCATTGGTGTGTATAAAGTTTAATTTCTTTAAAAAAATTCTGCTTATTCTATGAGCTTTTTATTTAAAAATACAACATCCAATAAATGTATATTATTAAGTAAAAGAAGCCAAACTAGAAAGGCTACCTAATGTATAATTCCAACTATATGACACTCTGGAAAAGGTAAAATTATGGGGATGGTAAAAAGATCTGTAGTTCATGGGGGGTGGGAGAGGGAGGGAGGAACAGGCAGAGCACGGAGGGTTTTAGGGCAGTGAGACTGGTCACATCACACCATAGCAATGGAAACCTGGCATTACACAACATCTGTTCGAACCCACAGTGTGTGCAACACCAAGGTGAACCCTAAGGGGAACTATGGACTGGAGCCAATGAGGATGTGTCAGTGCAGGTTCACCAACCGTAACAAATGTACCACTCTGGTTCCACTCCCTTGCCCGTGGTCAGAAACCAGCTGATGACAGCCAGCCACGAGCCACACAAGCCCTCCCCTGATCAAACCTATAAAGCCTCCTCCAACAACAGGGCCAGCCCTCACCTTATCACCTGACTGTGACATCCAGACCATACTCCTGGCCAGGTGCACAGGGCTTCCAATCCACTTTCCAGACCCATTCCTGAATAGGAACAATGAGCCAAAATCACTGGACATCTGAGGAAACCCTCCAATAATAAAAGAAAGCGAAACAAATAGAAGGGCCCTGGAATAAACAGACACATGAAGAGAAAAGAAAAAAGCCATACAGAAAAGAATGGAGACATTGTGCATTCATGAAATAAATGCTGGATGCTGGATGTTAGAAAATAAAACAATTTATAGAATCAGCACATTTTAGAAATTAAAAACAGCTAACAGTTAAAAATTCAGTAGAAAATCTGAAAGATACTAGTTGAGGATATCTGAAGAAAGTAGAAAAACAAAGAAAAAATAAGAGTAATTAAAAGAAGATACAAAGGAAAAACAGAAAATTTTTCAATGGAATAACATAAGAAAATTTCTGAGACATTTCTGAGAAATCCTGATTGAAATGGCCCACCTGGTACCCAACACAGAGAGCGAAAAAGGACCACACCAAAGCACATGGCTGTAAAATGTCAAAGCAATAGCAATAAAGAGGAGATTATAAAAGCTGTGAGAGAGAGAAAGAGGTCACACAGAAGGGCTGACAAGCCGGATGGCACTAAATCTTTCCACTGCAGCACTGGAGGGCAGAAGGTAATGTAGAAGTGACATCAAATGCCAGAGCGGGTTCTTCCAGCCTGGGCTGCTTTGCCG
Source organism: Anoura caudifer (assembly GCA_004027475.1). NCBI lineage: Eukaryota > Metazoa > Chordata > Mammalia > Chiroptera > Phyllostomidae > Anoura > Anoura caudifer. The sequence goes on from PVKU01009275.1 coordinate 22,192, forward strand.
AGGCAAACAGTCAAGGGAGAGCACGCAAACTCGCAAGCTTTACCCTCACATGCCCTTTCTCAGGAGGTCACAAGCTGATGAACTGTAGAAGGGGTTAGACCTAGAAAGTCCCTGAAATGATGAACAACCCCACAGGAGAATGTCACAGCATCCAGAAAACATAAGATTGCACACAGGAGACAGGCAAAGGGACGTCTGGACTTGGGTTCCGGGGAGCTGCAGGGATGGCTGCACGGCAGGCCTGGAGAGCCAGCGGACCAGAGCAGGCCAGGGGAAGGGGGGCCGGCAGGGGCAGGAGGAAGAACGGATGAGAGGGAAGGGAGGATAATTTAATATGTTTGCCATATGTCAGACAGTTTGAAAATTAAATCGTGAAAGATAAATTTAAAAACTAAAGAAACAAAAATACATTAAGTCTAGAAAAAAACATTTAATAAAGGAAATAGATATAACCTCAGCCAGAAATAGTTCAATAATCAGCATAATAAAAACACTGAGTATTGATTTAAATAAAAATTATAATTTAAGTACAGGGACAAAGAGGAGCAAAATCACACTGTGGAAGGGTAAGAAGGAAATTAGCTTCATCTTCTAGAGCAGGAAGTTCACAGGCATCTTAAATATCAAAGCAGGACAGTGTACACATGTTATTAAGAAGTATGGCAGCAGGAGAAACAGCTAAGTGCTGGAAGCGACTGTCACCAGGACAGAAGGTTTTTAGGTGGGAGGAGAGGGGTATAGCCCAGAGGGAGAGAGAAATACAGTACTAGTCAACTCTTTAATTATATTTATATTCTATTTTGATAAAGACAAAACTTGAATTAAATAAATGAATGTCGCAGTGTTCAGGGCTTGTAGACTATTCCTTTGAGACACTTAAGCTTAGAGTTTAATAGCCTAGAAAAAAATAAACTGGTCCAGATATGGAAATCTTAAGTTTGGAGAAACACTGAAGAAGAAATTATTATAGTGGCAGAAAGGAGATGGGGCATCTGAAGAAACAAGTTCTCTCTGAGAAGATAGGAGTAAGGGGTCTAGAGCATGTGTATCCAAAATAGACCTAGACAGACAGAGAAACAGACAGCTCTTTTTCAGTGATGAGGGGTAGAGGATGGAGGAAAACCAACTGTCAAACAAAGGTAGGTTAGGAAGAAACATACCTGTGGTTAAAGGACCAAGACAGTGCCTCACAGTCTCTTTGGGGGTTGAGTAGGAGGCCAAGGAAAGTGTTTGAGAAGTTACCAGAAGAAAATGTCCATTTCAATTAGATCGAGTAAATTTGATCTTGGAGCAGGATGGATACACGCTGTCTTAATTGACAGTATTTGTACTCAGTCACTCTTCTATGTTCCCATAAAGCTTTCTAACACTTCCCATCAGCATACCAACATAAATACTCTACAGGATTGTGCTTCTACCGAACTGCGACTCGAGAACCATCTTGTCCATTTGTGCACAACCAACACTGAGTCTCGATCATGCCTGTCCTCTTGTAGATGTAGAAATATTTTATTCCCAAAAGTACAGAAGCAGGTCAACTCACACACACAGCACCTTAAAATGTTTTTATAGACCAGAAGACAACATTCAGTAACTTTACTATATATATTTTTAATAATTCATGTTGTCCCATCATAGATTAACTCCTCCACCTCAAAGAGTCTGATTTAAATTCAAATTCACCTCTGCGCTGCCTCTCTGAGCACGGAGACAGCCTGCAGTCCGTTTCGGGTGTGCCCGTACTCTGCCCTCAGAACAGTGGGGAAGGCTGCATGACCCTGGGACCATCACACAGATTCTAAGTTAAAGCTCAGGGACATTCACAACGAATAAAAAGTCCGTAACTGGTCATCAATATCTGCCCAGCCTCAGAATTAACCAGATTTTACATTTTAAAATATCAAAGTTACTGATCCAGAATTAATTTGAGCACAGTTGGTCTCTAGTAAGCACTTCCTATTATTTAAACACATTTAATTTTACACTTTTCCTAAGAGGGAAATAATAGTCATTATTCACCATGAATAGCATAATATTAATGCTAATTTTTAGAATTCTGCTGTTCTTTCCACTACATTTAAGCTGAAAACCAATTTCCTTGGTAATTGCTCAACACCTTTTCCATAAAACATTTCAGATCTATCTCATATAGGTTCAGATGGGAAGAAGGGAGGTTTAAAAAATAAATAAGAAGGAAAAGGTTGTTTGCTATTTAAATCTTTTGCTGAATTTAAAGGATATTTTTCATTGCTATTAGTTAAACTCTATTAGAGGATCAATAGAGGACTGCTATTTAAATCATTAATTAGGTGTCATTAACATAATGGGAAAAATGAATTTGAAAATGTCTCTCTGGAATGCCAGATAATGTCAACAAATCCTAATTTTTAGTTTTACAATGCAGTAAAACAAAGAATTATCATTATCTAAATGATTCAAGCTAATCAACAATTTAGGGCAAAATTCTACAAATTCCACAAAGTGTAAGTGGACCCACCTAAGGTTGTTCGAGTAACACCAGACTGACATCTTCATTATCTTACCCTTTTATTCTTTCAAAAATGTTTCAGAAAACAATTCCTAAAAATGTATTTTATAATGTATAAGGGTATTTGACCATGGAGCTATGTTAGTTCTACCTTTAAGGTCATGCAAGCTAAATGAGAGTTTAATAGCTCCAAAGATAACCTCAAGTTTACAAGAGCATGCAAAGCATCTTCTAAAATACCTGATTTTGACTTCAGGATAACCTGAATGGTGTGTCCATCGTTGGTGACCTCACAGTCCCGACAGACTACATAATTCGGCGAGAGGCGGACATCCAGCAGTGAGGGGTCATACCTCGCTTCTCTGGAATTCAGGTTAATGGGAGACTGGTATTCCCCATTAGCGTCGGGAAACACTAAACCCCATTCAACACCTAAGGACAAAATGAAGCACATTTATATTGATTTTTTAGAGTTACACTGAAATTTAACATGTTAAAACTAGTTTAAACAGTTAATAGTCCTTGACATTAAGTGGATTATGACTGCCATCTCTGTAGGATGAAATGTGGTAAATGTGTGTGAATCTTTGGGTTTATATTTTGAATGATATAATATCCAATACCACACACAAAACCTTGAGCTCACATAACATTCTGTTTGTATTTGTCCACAGAAATGTAATAATTTATGACTAAAAAATTTAGGTCATCTTTAAGTGATTAGAAAAAATAATACCACACAAATTTCCTCTGCTCATCAGCTCATTATGTGTAGCACTTGGGAGATACCCGTAACTCTGAACATGCTTAATGAGAGCCCAAAACCATAAAGCTGATGCTAGTGAATAAACACCTTATTAGAAATGCAAATAAAGTATTTTGAAGTGTACATATATACATGTACACATGCCTACCTACGTATTCATACACATATACCCTTCCCATATTTTTATAATTAAAATGATAAATTCTACATTTTTTTTTCGTAGATGCAGTCAACATCAGCACAAGTGGTTGGCTATTTTAACAGACCTACATTTTTAGGGATAAATTCAGGAACCTAAACTTTTTAAAAAAGTCAACCCCTTCTCACCAAGCCCACTGATTCAGCTTGAAATTTAGGACATGTCTGGAAAGAATGAGCCACGTTAGTGCCCTTCAGGAACAGAGTAGAGGCAGAGTACTTTCTCGCAACAGGGTCCTCACAGCAAGCAAGAAACGAACAGTTTCACTAACACTGTTTTCTGAAGGTGTTTAGTAAGGGGGAGCGCTGCTCCTCTCAGCTACTCGGGAGGCAAGGCATGCCACAGCTGCAGCTTTAAGGCTCGCCCTCCGGATGAAGGCAGGTGCCAACAGCTGCCGGGCAGGAAGGCCGGGCTCCGCAACCCTCATGCAGGTGGCAGGCCCGCCCTCTCTCCCTGTTGCGCCTTCTGCCCCGAGACAGGCCACGGGAATGGAAAAGTGGCAGAAACCCACGTGGGAACCAGGAGACGCAGAGGTGCTCGGAGCGCCAGGGAGCAGAAGTATGCAGAGCCCAGCGCTGGGCAAAACACACGCGACGCGCAGCCTCCCACGCACCGTCCCGACCACCTCAATGAGCAGCGGGTTACCTTCTTCGTAGCCCCACTCCACACCCTCTTCCTCTTCCTCCTCATCCTCCTCCTTCTCCGGGAAGGCTACGGAATCTTCGATGAAGCTCAGATCGGCCATGGAGAAGCCGTGAGTCCTCTCAGCTCTGCCGCCGACGGTGCCTGCGCCCCTGCAGAGTAAGCGGGCCTGAGCAGGGGTGTGAGCGTGTGAGTGTGTGAGCGTGAGAGGGCGAAAGTGCGCCCGTGAGTGCTCTAGGGAGTGTGAGAGCGAGTGCGAGTATGTGGGCACGTGAATAGGTGTGAGCGCGCGCGGTGGAAGGCAACGCAGGTGTGGCTGTGTGTGTGTGAGTGTGACTGAGTGTGACTGTGAGCGCCAGCAGGCGTGCGTGCGGTCCGGAGTTCTGGGGCGGCCGGCGCCAGGGGCGCGTCCCAAGTCCGGGCGCGGGAGAAGCTGCAGCTCCAGGAACTGGAGAGCCAATTATAAACCCGGCCGGGGCGTGTCCGGCACATGAGGATCCGCCCCCCTGGCTCTGTGGCCCCAGGACCCGGGGAAGGAGCGCAGGAAAAAGCCCTGGGGCCACCGCGCAGAACCCGCGGAAGCCGCTGGGTCGGCTGGTGACCCTGCTCTCGCTGCCCTTGCTCGGGCCCTGCGCTTGCGTCCCGAACCTGGTGAGTCACCCAGGGTCTGTCCTCAGGACTGGCGTGCGCAGAGCCTAGGCCAGGGCGTTTCTGCTGTCACTCCTGTTCATCCTAACTCCGGAAAATACCAAAAACCGAGAAAGAGGGTGGGGAGAAGAAAGATGCATTGCCTAAGGTAGGGGAAAAGAGAGGCCTGGGAGACCCCGTAACAAACTAAAGACCGTTTCCCCACTCGGAATCTTTATTTCTCAGTATTTACTTTTTAATTCGCCCTTGCAGCACAGTGGAAACAAGTATGGAAAAACTTCCAAGAAACTTGTAGTTCCTAAAAACATTTAAGAAAAAAATGTTTTAATCAAGAGAAGTAAATATAATTTAGGGACTTTTTCCATTAAAAAATATTTCAAAGGCAAGAGTAGTGAAAGGTAATAAAGAGCATTTGCTTTCCGTTTGGGACCCTGGGGTGCCGCTGCACAGGCAGCTGGCTGTGTACACAGCTCCTGACAGGCTAACGAAATCGTGTAAATAATGAAACACACACGTTGCGTAAGGAACAGGAACTTTCCAGACCCAACGAGGTGGCGAGGTGGCGTCGTTACCCCTCAGATATCCTTCCCAGTCCACTATCAATGAGTTCAGCCCCTTGTTCCGACGCCTTTGAAAGCTTTAGTCAATAACCCCTGCGCAGGTTAACACCACATTTTTAGAAAGTGCTGTTAGAAGGTATCTGTATATAATCAGCTCAGATTTGGACCTTCAGTAAATTTGTTTTTATGTGCTCTCTGCACTCACTAAAATGTCCGCTAGCGGTTTGAATCGTGGTTTCCTAAATCATACCACCCTTATGGATGCTTAATTCCTCAGGTAAGGCCGGAGATGCTCACTTCAGGGCTTTGGGGGTTCTGTCCTCCGCTGCCTGCTCGGGCCTCCTCTTTTTTTGAAAAGCAACTTCACAGGCTATTAGAAATTTCTCCAGAAAATGGATTGGGACTGAAAGGGGGGAAAATTCAATCAATCTGCCACTTTCTAGAATGTTTAGCAAAATGAGTGAAAACTATCGGTCAGCATTGGCTTTGAAGATAACCTGTAGATTTCATGTAATTCGAATAATTTCTTTCTCCTTAACACACCAGAAAGTGCACGATTCAGTCTGAAAGAAACTAAATTCATTCTTCACTCACTGCCTTGTGGATGTTCTCTGGTGAATAGGCTCTCTCCTCTGCATATTGGTGAGCCTGAGTTTGACAGAAGCAGAAGTCTATCCTGAAGCTATAGCTGTTAAAAACAAGAAACACTACTCCAAATACCATGTGATCTCACCTTTAACGGGAACCTAATCAACAAAACAAACAAACAAGCAAAATATAACCAAAGGCACTGAAATAGAGAACAGGCTGACAGTGACCAGAGGGGAGAGGGGGGAGGGGAGGGAATTTCAGGGGGAAAGAGGAAGGGTTTGCAGGAACAAGTATAAAGGATACATGGACAAAAATAAATGTGGTGGAAATGGGAGGGAGGTGGGGAGGGCTGGGGGATGGGCTGAGATGGGAGTAAAAGGCAGAAAACTACTTGAACAACAATTACAATTTTAAAAAAATAAATAGATAAATAAAAAATAAAAAGAAACACTACTCCAAATGTTAACCACTTTCCTCTGAAGTTCTTCTAAAAGGAATATCTCATTTCTTTCTCCTTTCATGAAAACTTCTTCAGAATCTTGGAAGTTTTATAAACTTTCTTTTAAAAATATGTTCATGCATTGATCACGTGCCGCAGCTAATGGACCCTCTGGAGGCTCCACGGTAAAAGCCTTTTGCCACCTGGAGCCCATCAGCAGTGTTCGCTTCTCTCTGCCCCCGAATGGACACAGATGCTGCATCGTAGCCGCTGTGTGACCACCAATTGCATTTAAAGTATCACATGAATTACAGAGATGTTTACCAAACCAGAGGACAGCAAAATCACCATGGCAAAAAACTTCATTTGCCATGGGTAAATGGTGTACCATATTTACAGCAGATAGGCTGAAAGACTGAATTGTTAATATTCCATTTTTCAGCTAACAGATAATTTTGCATATAGCCAATAATGAATCACTGTTCATAAATGCAGTTAGCTACTAGACAAACATGTTTATTCATTTTCTTTCTGCATTTTTCAACATCATGTGTATAATGGCACTCTTCTCAAGCCCAGGGTACCATCTGAAACATATGAGCGATTCCACAGTGCATCCAAATATTCAATTAACAGCCTTAATTGCTTTGAGACTGTGTGCTTCAGATTTCTGCTAATTAACAGCACCTTAAGACCTTCTGTGGTTCCTGTACTATATTATCACTGAAGATGGAATTTCTATTTCTAGTTATTATAAGTTATCTGCCACCATAAAACCTAAACACATAGATCAAAGATATAGGGCAATTCTTTGATTTACAAAATAGAACAAGAACACCTAAATCTAATATCTAAGAATCTAAAAATATTCATGCTCTATATTTGAACATAAGTACTCCACATATCCTTCTATATAATTTTAATGCATCTTAACCTAATACCATATTTGATTCTTTAAATTAACTTTATAGTATTCATTGTTATTGTTTGCATAACTGAGGTCAAAAAACATAGTAGCACAACTCATTATAACTAAAACCTATATAGCTAACTACTATTTGGTACTGAGGATATAAGTAGAAATACCTAAAAGGGACAAGCCTATCTAGATGTCAAAGGAACAAAGAGATAAGATTGCATCCAGCACCCAGGACCTACACAACCCTCTCCTCCCAATCTTTTCTCACCTGTTAGCTATTTTACCAAGCTTTCTTACTGTCATGGTGAGGTTTAGCCCCAGAACTGTCTTAAACAAGCATTTCCTTCTTGTGTGCACCCAACGCTCTGGAAAAACCTCAAGGATAGAGCTACCGCGTGCATGTCAAATGACTTCTAACCTTCTAAATCTCTGAACTTCAACCACAATGACCGATGTCCCTTCGAACGCACTGCTCTGCAGTAGACACTCTAAGAGACCCCAAAATGACCCAAACCTTTCTTTCTGCCTTCAAGGAATGCACAGTTCTCTTAGTGGCAGGGGGAGGAGGTGAAATAATTAATGATAATAAGGGCACTATATTAAATAGATATGTAAGTACCAGTACATCTAAGGAAGATGCAACTCACAGACATGGAAATAATCCAGGAAGGTGTCCTGGAAAAATGTCATTTGAGGCAAACAAAAAAGGATAAGTAAATGGGACTTGGGGGACAGTGAGTGAGTGCATAGCACTCCAGGCATGGGCCATGGTGCCGAATACTGGCAATGCCTGTTGAAGAGCAGTTCTCTCCTCTGAGTACCTTCCATGACCTGCCAAAACCAATCCAGATTACTCAAAATGAGGGCTTCGTGGGGCTCTGGTCTGAGGTAGGACACTTCTCCGGTTGTTCAGTTTGTTAGTCTGGTGTTTGTTTTTTCAGTAAGGACATAAAATTTTTCCTCATTTTGTACATTTTAATTTCTAAAGGTTTCAATCTTTTATTTACATGGCAAGAAGCTCTGATTCTTTCTTTCACATTTATTTCTTCAACTGGTTAATCTCATTATTTTGCCTACTTAAAGTTGTGTTATAAGGCTACTCTTGGTCTTTTGTCTTCAGAACCATCAGCTTTTAGTCTTAGGGTTCAGTGTAGCTGAGGCAAACTGCATTCTTTCTGTCATTCACAGACCCTCTCTGTGAGATTATACCTCATTGCTTTGACGAATTAAATGTGGGCGGCGGTGCAGGCACCACTTTCTAAGAGAAGCTTTAGTAGTTATGATGCAGTTCCACATCATTGTTGTCCCTCTGCCCCCAAATTACCCAGTTCAAGAAAGGTACTATTCTCCCTATCTGGATCCTAGAATGAAGAAAACCCACCCACAGATCAGAGCACAGGCAAGCGGAAGTCAACATGTAAAGTGAGAAATAAACCTTTGTTTTATAAGCCACTGATATTTGGGAGTCATTTGTTACAGCAGCATAACCTACCAAAAGTTGACTGTTATAGGAGCCCACCAGGTAAAGGTGAGTTCAAGGGTAATTTTTTTTTTGTTCAAATACTTTTTTGCATGTCTTTTTCTTCAAAGTAAAAGTGCCTCTCTGGCCTGCAAGGAAACTAAACAGTCTAAAACAGGACATTTATCAACACCTTGCAAATTTCTTAGAAGCCCTGCTCTAATGAGTATCCTCACAACCTCACCTCTCAGTGAGAAAGCCCTTACCCATGGAAAATCCCTGTCTCCGGTAAGTAGATGGGGGCCATAGCTCTCTTCCCATCTCTGAGGTCACACCAATTACGCCTGGAGCCCTATGCCTACTTCAGCACCAAAATGACAACAGGTGAAGTTGAGATGTTGGAGATCACTATATTGATGACTCCGTAATCTACCTTCTCTGGGGTGCCTTCCTAGCATGTACAAATCTGCTACTCAAGTGGTTTAAAGTGCTTCCCTAATACCCTGTACAGATCTCTAGCCCCGAAATTAGCATTGTGTTTTAAGGGTGTATTTTATGACCACCTTCTCCAATAAACAATGAGCTTCCAAGAGCACAGGGTTCATCTTATTCCTCTCTGTATCCCCCCTGGGTAGCACACCGGAGGCACTTAGGAGTCTGTTTCCTGGCGCCGCCAGCCGTCCAGTGACCCGACTAGCCTTTATGAGTATTGGTGCAGCGGAAGTCCTGCCCACTAAGGCAGAGGCTTTCAGGGCGCACTGGGGCCATAAAGAAGGGAGTAACAGAGCATACTTGGTGGCAGGTATGTCAATAGGGCCCTTATAGGTGAAGCTGGGTCTTACAGGATAAATAAGTGTTCTTTTGCCCACAGAAGGAAGGAGGAAAGGAGGTTAGAAAATGCCAGTTAAAAGGAAAAACAAACAATAAAAACTCAAATACAGAAGCCAGTGTGGGTTCACTTTTTGATCAAGATTATTTTCTTCTTTATGGTGTGAATAGTTTTTCCGTGGTGTAAATAAAGTGCCAAGTGATGCATTTAAATAGTACATCTATGTATGTTTTAGAGATTTTTTAAAACATGATTTGGAATAATCTCATGACACAAGATACAAGATAAATGATATGCTTAGGTGAGCACATACTGTTGACAGAACAATTCTAAAAACAATTCTAAATTCTAAAAAGGGTATTAAGCCCTTTTTGACATTAAGAGAAAATGCAGTGGCCAAATTAGAATGGCCCTTTGGCCACACCAATACTTCAGTCCCCACAGCAACAGGACACCTCACTCTGCCTATAGCAGGAAGGCCTGTTCTGCAAGATGGCAAGCCAGTTCAGAAGAAAGTACCGGTCTGAACACTGTGATTTTCCCCCAAGGCCGCTGCCGCATCCCTGCCCTCCTGTGGGCACACACTGTTCTTCCCGTCCAGGGGGCAGCTGTTTCTCCTCCACTTCAACAGGGCTGGTTTTGTGACTTGCTTTGTCTCATAGACTGTGATAGAGTGACCCTGTGCCGGTTCAGGGCTTTGTTTTTAAGAGGGCTGACCCACTCCTCTTTTGCTCTTGGAAACCAGTCCTCATGTGAAAAACCCCACTACCCTGAGCCCGCCATGCTGTGAGGAAGCCCAAGCTGTCTACACGGTGACACATGGAGGGACACAGAGGCAGAGATGTGCAGGGAAAGCCCTCCACGACTTTCCAGCCCAGCTTAGTTGCCAGCTGAATGTAGCCAAGTGAGCAACCCCAGCTGACAGTATCTGCAGCAGGAAAATGGCCCACAGTCCTACCTGAATTCCTGGCCCAGAGAATCATGAGAAGTCATAATTCTTTGTTTTAAGCCACTGAGGTTTGGAATGATTGATTACAAAGCATACATGCACTTATTATACACCAGATCTTCTGCAAGCACTTCCCATAGATTATTTCCTTCAATTCTCATAACAGCCTCAGTAACATCATCCCATCTTCAGAGGAGAACACACAGGCCCAGACTCATCTGTGCCCACAGAGTGGTGAGCACCCTGAGGTCTGCTCTCTGCAGAACCCATGCTCAGAACCACCAGACTTTCTGCCTTCAGAGTTGGCAAACTCAGTACATGTGCTCCATCTTTATCACCAGAATGTGGGTTGTAGGAAGACTGTTAGGAACCGAACACCAACTCGAATGCACACTCCAGCCCTACTGCATCCTGCCTCTGGGCAAACTGGGAGACATGCTGGACTGGCCTTGGCAACTGGGGTCAGAAGGGTCAAAAAGGGAAGGGTAAAGGCATCAAAGCTGGAAAAAGAGACATGCAATAACTGAAACTTTTTTTTGGCTTAATAGACTCTTTGCAGAGTTCTTGGTTGCAGAAAAATTGAGCAGAAAGAACCAACAGTCGCCATATACCCTCCCTTCAGCTCAGCTTTCCCTATTAACATCTTGCATCAGTGTAGTACCTTTATTGCAATTGATGAGCCAATAATAATGATACGTTATTATTAACTAAAGTCCATAGTTTACATTAGGGTTCACTCTTTGTGTTGTACATTGTGTACAATTTTAAAACTCTGCTTACATACAGAAAAGGGAATCCCATGTTGATGAAATTTGCTCCTAAACCATCCCTACTCTGCAGCCAGGCCTTAGCCCATTCTGTTTTCTCCAGGTCTGACCTCCCTGCTCTAGGTCCTTCTGGGTGGTTTGTTCCAGTCTATTCTCTAGCTTGGATGCCACTCCCAGTCCACCGCTTACCTTCAGCATCAGACTAATAAGCCAAAATCTGTGTAGGGTCGTGCTGGCCATGGCTCTTCCAACACCAGTAACAGAAGGCTGGCAGGAGGGCCCTGACCAGAAGGAATGTGTACGCTTTGGAAATGGGTTGTAATTCCCTCTTTATCTCCTTTCAGGAGTGGCTTCTTGTCCTGTGACATACAGTGGCTTCTTTCTGCACATACACACTGAGATCATGTAGTTTAGAGTCACACTCAAGACACATGCCCCCTTTGCCTGGGACCCTGTAAAACGAGTCTCGGACTCAGGGAGTCCCTCTTCGCCGATCTGCTGCCATTGGTGCTCCCAGTAATGTGAGTAATAAAGTCTGTGTCTGCTCCTTGCAGTCCTCCATGTGGTTTTTTCAGCAAATCCAAATGAGCAGTTGAGATCCCCAGACCAGACCTCCTGCATTATGATTTAATATCTTTATGGATTACAAAGTCTTCTGTCACTGGTTGGTGATTTACTAACCATCTATTATGTGTAATGTATGTGATGTGATTTAGCTCAATTCACAATAATTTGACCAAATTGTGAGTTTTATAGATGAATCAACAGAAACTTGGAGAATTAAGTGCTTTGCCCCCGATCACACAGTTGAAAATGGGAAAGTTAAGCTTAGAACCAGGTCTACACAGCTCTACAGCCAGCATTCGTTCTGTAACCCTTCCTCACCTCCAAGTCAGGTTTTAGCCACTATTCTACCAAAAAAAAAACATTACTTATCCATCCTTTAATATTTGCAACCAACTCTCAATAGGGTATGAATTAACTGCCTACTTAGCAACCTAAGATGCTACTCCTCGAAAACAGAAAACACCCGAGATGTTCTATATTAAATGTTTCTATTTCATAAAGAGTTGTGTAATGAGGAGGAACCAGGGACACTAGTGAAATACACAAAGCCATCAACATCTTTAACACTAATGGAGAACAGCATGTTTGCATTACTATCGGAACCCCGTTGATTAGGTTTCACTAAATATTACCGTTAGCATCATTGCCAGTGACGGAAGAGAAAGTCTAGCTTGGTGCTGAGTAGCACTAACCAATAAACAAGACTAACTGCACTAGTTTCAATTGGGCCTTAATTATTTAAAATGTAGTAACATACAACACCATAGCTTGATGTTCCCCGTCCTGACAAAAGAGGTAATGGAGGTACACACTAAAGCTCCAACAGGAGAGATGGAAGGGAGACAGTAATTATCAGGTATTAAGAACTATTTAAAGTAGTCGTTTTTAAAAGTCTGATGGAAAAACTAATTAAGTACATTATTGATAAGATAATATACTATGTTGAAAGGAAATATAGTATAATGGTTTTGTTGTTTAATTTCAATCCTGATCAATTTACTGAACCTAATTTCCTCACCAGTAAAATGAGAACAATAATTGTACCAAACCAAAAGGAGTGTGGGAAGATTAAATAAGTTAATATAAATAATGCACTTAAACTAGAAAGCCAATTCTACTAGAATGTGTGTTTTGGAAATGCACATTTGTTCCCATTCAGCTGACATACGAAGGAGCAATCCAAGCACAAACCCCCCTGTTTGCCGGTGCCACGCGCGTCTGCAGGAAACACAAGATGGACCCAGAAAACTGCGCCCATTTCAAATGCCTTTCATGGCTTTTCAGGACTGAAGAGATCTTGAAGATTCCTCAGTTTTATTTTTTAAGATTTTATTTATTTATTTTTAGAGAAAGGAGAAGGAGGGAGAAAGAGGAGAGAAACATTGATGTGCAAGAGATACATCGATTGGTTGCCTCTTGCATTCCCCTGAGAACCTGGCCAGCAATCCAGGCCTGTGCCATGACTAGGAGTCGAACCAGCGAACTTTCAGTTTGCAGGCCGGTGCTCAACACACTGAGCCACACCAGCCAGGGCAGATCCCTTAATTTTAAAGGCAAATTCCAGAAAGGTCATGTGATTCCCCAAGTTTACTAGTTCAGGGAAAGCCAAGACTAGGAAGAAGTTTCAAATCTCTTTTTGATGCTTGACATTCTTTTCACTTGTCATTGACTTTCAACACTTCTCTTCATCTAGAAATTTCCAACCCTGAACCCTCACAACTTCTCTTTTCTAACGCTCTCTGGGTTTCCAAGTTTCTCTCTGACAACACACTTTCTTCTTGGAGTCTTTTAGCAGGGGCTCCATAGAGTTCCCTTGTGAGGTGAAGCTATACTAGATATTCCTAACTCAATGAGAAACCCAAACCCTTCTAACAGGTACTCTATTAGTTTCAGCATCTGTTCTTCTAACAGCCTGGTGTTTTACTAACATGTACTGAGCTGAGTCTTGTCCTGCTATAAAGAAAAGTCTTCTGATCTAGACTAATTCTTATAATTATCCCAAGTGAGCAAAATTTAATAATGTTAGTATATTGTGTCTGTGAGAAATAAAAAAAAAAAAATCCTAGCTCATTTTGTGACCCAGAAAAGGAATCTCTCACAATGAAAGGAACATGAACAAAAGGTACTTGGAACAGTCATCTGACAATTCTAAATTATCAACATGATTCTGAGAGAGCATCCTCGTGGACCTTCAGGATTTCAGAAAGCAATGACTATACTTCCGTGAAAAACTAAAATAATTGTCCCAAGTCAACATGACCTTCAGAAGAATTATTTTAAATGACTCAACAACAGTGGTTCTAAGCTGTGGGAGAGAGTGAGAGCCAAGAATCATAATTTTAAAAATTCGGCAAGAAGCTTGATGAGAGCCTGGTGTTGCTGACTAGCAAGCACATCCTAGCCTATTAATATTTGGAATTGATGGAAACCTTGTGCCTTTGTGATGGCTATGAGAAAATGGCCCCCATTGTATTCCAGAACTTCCTGAGAAGGAAAGAAACATTTGTTTCTTATTTACATGAAAATAAAGATCTGTGTTTCTTTGTATCTACTGAGAAGAAACTTTTGTCTTCCTGGCTACCAAGAATACCTAGACCAGTCTCCTTTTCCAATACACTGAAATTTAATTCTTCTTCCCCACACCTCCTGCCCTTTTTTCTTTTCATAACTGCTTTGGTACTAACTGATGATTTTTAAGGAGCCAAACCAAAATACTTGTTCAGGAAATGTGAGTTTTATAGCATATGTTGAAAAGGGAATTTCTTATGGATATGGATGGTATAGCCAACGGATAAGCGGGTAAGACCCAAACTAAAGTTTCCAAAGAAACATCTAAACTCACACTAATTAGAAAGTAATGTGATATCAGTAAGTTCGGTCCAGATGTGTTTTCTAAATTCTGGAATCATAAAATTAAGAAAGCTCCTCTTGGAAATGAAAAGATATAATTTTAGGAAAAATAAAAAGGCCTACTATATATGATTAATAAGCTTCAAAAATCATGATAGTTTGAAAATTCAACTTCAAGAAATTTAGATAAATTCATGAATTCAGTAGCCAAAGGATATAATCGCAAAAAAAAAAAAAAAAAAAAAAACATAAAAAGATGTTTGCCTCTGAGGCCTAACACACTGGGAACTCTATCCCATCCCTGAATGCCCTTTATACTACAACCATAAACTCCACCTTTCACTTATTCTTATGTTAATGTTTGTATGCTCTCAGGGAAACTTACAAAAATGCCTCTGTTGAAAGTCAAACATAAAACATTAGGTGCTCAAAGAATGAGATGATATAATAGAGGAAATTTTCAGTAAAGACCGAGGAAGCCACAAGCATTTGGAGTCAACACAGAAAGTCTCAATTTCACTAAACAAAAGCATCACTGCACAAAAATAAGACACAAATGTCCCAAATCTATACTCATTGTCAGAAGCATTTATTGGCTTATTCAAAAAATCTTAGGTTTGCCTAAACCAGTGGTTTTAAAGTGTTCCCTAAAACCGCAGTATCAGCCTCACCTGGGAATCCGTTAGTAATGCTAATCCCTGAGCTCCACCCCAGCCTCACTGAATCAGAGACTTGGGGGCCGGAGCCCAGCAACCGCGTTTTAACAAGCCCTTCACACCAAAGTCGGAGAACCAGTGGTCTAGACCTGTGTTGGCCAAGAGGATAATTACCAGTGTGGGTGAAAAATGGGCCACATATTAAACCAGACAAGCTCCGGGGAGGTCTGCATGGTGGGTCCTGCAAACTCAAGTAACTACTTAGGATGGTCTGAAATTAAAACATCCTAACCAAAAGCAAGTCACAGTGGGTAGTCACGTCCTAGGCCAATAACTTCCTTACAAATGTGGATCCTCGTCCTTACCAAGCCTGTCGACTGTCTGTTTGCATCTATGACAACATGCCTTTGGAATGTCGTAGTCATCCCCTTCTCCCAGACCCCTCAGGGTACAATCTGCCACCTGAGTGCAAGACTGCAGAGCCCCTCAATTTCTCCTGTTCTCCCGCTTAGCGTCTTTGTGTGCTGTGCTAACTATCCTGTACCCACCAGTGTGAGACAAGCATGTGTCTGTCCACTTCACTTTTTATCCAATCCCAGAGATCTCTCTGGCTTTGCTTTCTTCTTCCTCCCTAATCTATCACCAAAGAATGCTGTAACCCCCTGATGTCTTGCCCTTTGATTCTGATGTATAAGTGGTAAAACTGCCATGCTCCAGAGTATTTTCTCAATCTGTTGAGATTCTGCTTCCTAGCAATTGTTCTCAGGTTGGCCCAAATAAAATTACAAATATTTTCACAGACTTAGATGTTTCTTAGGTTGACACCAGCCACATGCTGCTGCTGAGCATTTGAAATGCAGCTAATCCAAACTGAGACCTGCTGGTAAGTGTAAAATACACACTGGATTTCAGAAACTTAGTACAAAAAAATAAATAAAAGATTTCATTAATGTTTTTCTATTAACATGTTAAAATGATGATTTCGGTACATCAGGTTAAACAAAGCATATTATTAAAATCAGTTTAACCAGGTTCTTTGTTAATCTGGGTACAAGAAAATTTAAAATTACATGAGTTGCATTATATTTCTGTAGGATACCACCATCTAGAGCAAGCTTCTGAAAAATATAAAAACTCACTCCACAAAATTCCTGTAGAAAATTCTGTAACTTCTTCCTGAATATTTTCAATGGCAAGGAACCCACAAATCAGCACTTTCATTTCTGAACAGGTTTTTCATATATTAAGTTAAGATCTGCTTTGCTGTAACTTCCTGTTTTGCTTTTTTTTTTCCTTTACCCTGTTCTGAGCTCCAGAACTACACGAAATGAGGGCGACCCTTTGCTTTATGACACTGCTTCAGTTTTTTAGAATTTGAACCACTATCAGCCATGTGTCTTGTCTTTGCGAGGCTGGAAACACCCCCAGTACCACCACTGGTGTACATAAGGCAGGATTTCAAGAGCTCCTGCTCTCAGGGTTACTCTCCACTGAACATTCTCCGTGGTAATATTCCTCACGTAGGGAAAATGGCCCAGGTATTGGAAATGGGCCAGTGTGATTTCCAGTGGCTTTTCACGGGAGCTCAGCCCATGGTCACCAGGCCCTCCAGGATTGTCTCATTGTATATACAGGGTGTACTCCCGATCGCATTGGGTAGGCTAGGCTACGTAACTAATCTTCAGGGACAAGTTTAAGTTATAGAAAATGGGTAACAACGCCAACGCTGAGTAACCACAGGAATGCAAATGGTACCGGCTCATAGAAATGAAAATGAGTCTTGTCTGACAGAGAATGTAAATCGCTGTAAGTCAAAAATCTCATTTTAAGTGGATTTTAATTAATGAGTTAAATAAAATATTTGACATATATTCATTTTGTTTTTGTGATTTTGCCTTTATAATGCCTCTGCACCTTGAAACAGGCTTCCCAGGACACAGCATGGTGCACCAGCTGCGGCCTGAGCACAGAGGGTCCCCATGCGTGCGTCTGCCTGGCTCTCCCACCTCGCACGGCTCTCGCAGCCTCATCCGCACCGCTGCCGCAGGAGTTCACGGTGGAGCAAAGCCCTTCATTCCTCACAGACGGTACTCTCGCTGAACTTCCCCTTTCCTGTACCTTTTCTCTTATAACTCAAGTGCTAGTTCTTTGCTTACATTTACGCCTCTGAAATTTAATGTAGAGAATTTGAACACGTGATTCCAGCCTGAGGAAACCACTGTCATATTGTTAATGTCTCTATCAAAGTGCCCACAAATGCCAGAACCACTGAGAACTCAGGGAGGCTTGTGGTAAACGGGACCTGCTTCCACGGTTGGGTTGGGGAGAGGAAGCGGGGAAAGATTTTCTCTCCAGAAGCCAGGTCAGGCAGAGGCTGATACAGGCCTTGTGGAACTGGAAACTTAGTCAGTTGGAAGGTGGAACTCCTTTTCAGGAAGAATAATGCAAAGCTGTCCACTCTCCTTACATAATGTCATACTTCAGTAAAATTACTCTCCTCAAAAAAATATAAAATCGCTAGAGCCTCTCCAAGGGCCCCACAAGGGACCCAGTGAAAGTGAAGGACCCTGAATCCAAGCTTCCTTGGCTTCTCCATAACTCAGCTACAAAGTCAACTAACTTGCTGGCACAGATAAAGTTCTCCGTACCTGGTAGCTCCGATTATACACGTGTCACCATTTTTATGTCATTCATTTCTGTGACTCCCTACTCTATGGAAGATACGTACATTCGGACCTCCACATCTGTATGTTTCTTATCCACAGATTCAAAGCAGATCAAAAACAGGTTGTTGCTGACTGGTACTGTGCAGTTAGGCCTGTGATGGTTGCATCTGTACTGAAGATGCACAGGCAAACACAGGAGAAAAACTATTTACATGGCATTTATATTGTATTCAGTATTGCAAGTAATCCAGAGGTGGTTCACAGTGTACGGGAGGATGTGTGTAAATCATATGCACATCCTACACCACTTTATAAAGGGCACTTGAGCATCCTTGGGTTTTAACGTTCTAGGGGGTTCTGGAACGAATCTCCCAAGGACATCAAGGGACAACTGTATAAAACTCCATGCACCTATTTTTGAGAATCATTTAAAAATTATTCCGAGCTTATTCTGTCTTCCCTTTTAGATGTCTCATAGAGAACTATTTTCAAGCACCTGAAGTTTACATGGGTTCTTCCTCAGAGTAAAACAATGGGGCAATTGCTCTGAAATCAACTGGTAGGTGAACTTGAGGATCAGATTTATAAAAACAAGATGACTGTGGGGTGATTGCAGTGGGAGGGGGTGGGGGAGGTGGGAGAGGATTTGTGGAGATGAATGGTGGTGGAAAACGGGGAAAAAACACTAACAGGAACTTTCAAAATAAACCAATTCAAGGCTCAGGTGGGGCAATGAAGGGGTGACAATAAATGGTAAAGTCCTAGGACCATTGGAGGTCACAATCCCACAGAATACTTACTGGTGGTGATGAGCCCAGCAAACTCAGATTTCTCACACTGGTCCTGTTTTCAGCTTCTAATTCAGTATTTTTAAGCACGTTTAAAAAATGCCCAAGAGCCCAAGTAAAGACAGGTCACAAAAGGGGGGCTAAAGAGGGTCTGTTACAGAACAACAAAAGGTTCTTTATGTCCACCACCTTATGGAAAGATGTCTCTCAAAGCCAGAGATTTGTGAAAAGGAAAGGAAATGTTTATTTAATGCTATACAGAATTAAAGTAGCAACCTAGCATCTTCATTAAAATATCAAAGTCCTTTAGGATACCCACAGCTGCCCACAGTGCTTCCTATCTCCCTCTACCCTAAGTCAGGGTACCGTAACACAGGAAAAGAAGCAAACATCCAGGATCCAGGCTCCTGACACCGTCAGCTGTGTCATCGTCCAGGCAGGATCTCTAATTAATCCAAAGCTATGTGGCATCTTCTCATGGCCTACTGGCAAGAGTCCTTTCTCCCTTCTTCCAGGCAAAATCTCTCTTGCTCCCAGGCCACATAGCCAAAGGGAGCACCCCAAAGCCGAGTGGTCCTCTTCTACCAAAGCTGTGAGGAAGGGGTCCCCACTCTGGCAAAACTTCATGGCTCTCCCTCTCCACCCAAGCTGTGAGATGGTCTCCACTCTGCCAAAGCCACGTGGCTCTCCCTTCACTTAAGTTTCGGGGAGGGGTCTGCACTTTGGTGAAACCTTGTGGAATCTCCTTCAATGGCTGCCACATCTCAGTTTTAAATCCCCACGCCAAACCTCCTCTGTACCCCCATTTCCAACTCCTCCTACAATCAGTTACACCTGCTAGCATCCCTGTATTATTCCAAGTTTACTGGGCTGCCATCATGAGTCTGGGCAGGTGTGTCCCCATGTTCTGGAGCCAATCTTCTCCAAGCTCCCACACAGGTGCTGCAACTTGGGGTTCCTCTCCCGTCACATCTTGGCAGGGTAGGGGGGAGTCCTTTCCATCCCCCTGGCTCAGAGCATGGCCACAGCTATTTAACACATCTAAACCACCAGCCAAAGGCTATAGATATGTTAAATGACCATGCCATGGATTAGCAGCTCTACATGTCCCTGTTCCATGTGTCCCTTCCCCCAACTCATACCTGTGGGGGAAGGGGTGAGGACATCTTATATGTCCCTCTAGTATTTCCTGGACACCCTGAGTTCTGGGCTCCATTCCAAATCCCTATTTTGGGGCCCCCCTCCTGGCTGCACCCTGTATCAGGCCAATTTCCCCTTTGCCTCAGTGGAAGATGAGAACAAATATCTTGTACTTTCCTGCCTTTTGAGTCCCTCATCTTTGTGGTGATGCAAGGAAAAACCTCCTCCCATAGTCCCTTTGTTCCTGCTATGGCCCCTTCCCTTCTTCACAAATCCTCACTCTCTGTGAGCTAGGTTGTTCTGTAACAGGTAGAATGCAATGCTGAAAATCCATCTGCATTGTCTCCCCAGGGATTGAAGGCAGGTAATAATGGTCTTTCTGGTGTGTGTGTGTGTGTATGCACGCACACACCTGTGCATGTTGATGATCATTTGGGTGAGAAACTGCTATCATTGATGTCAAGCAATTGAAAGGGATTGTGAGCTCACCATGCCTGAATCTGTGATTCAGCTCAGCTCACTTCTGGGATGTTTTATAACTTAGATGAGCCCCTCTTGCAGGTCTATCCTCCCTTCACTTCATACCAAAGGAAGCAGCCTATATAAGTCCACAGAATTGTATTGGCATAAATATCAAAGAATCAGAGCATGTGCTCAGTAAGAGTGAAATCTGGAAGGTTCCTCCCCTTTGTTCTCAGCGTACACTTTCACCTGGTAGTATTCAGGACAAAATGCCAGCTCCGCCACTTGCCAGCTGTGTAACCTTGGCAGATTACATAAGCTTCCTGAGCCTCAGTTCCCCTCCCTGTGAAATGCTATAAAATAGAAAAGCAACGTTTACCTTATATGTGACTATGGAGATAATGTATTTAAAGAGTTTTGTGTGCTCACTTCGGCAGCACATGCATTAAAGAGTAGGAACATGCATTGTTCCTGGCCAGCACACCCTCAGTGCTTAAAGGAGGATTAGCTGCTTTATTAACATTTGTCATTTGGTATTGTAATGACTTTTTAACAGTTATTTTGAAATCTAATTTACATACCATAAAGTTTAGCTGTTGAAAGTGCACAATTGAATGGATTTTATAGCATATTTTCAGAGTCGCCCAGCCATCGCTGTGACCTGAGTTGAGAACATTGTTATCATCTCAGAAGGAAGCCTTGCCTCCATCAGCAGTCACTCCATCGCCCTGCCTGGGAGCCCCTGCAGTCTGATGTTGAAGAGAAGCAGACAGTGCACATCCTTGCCTTGCTCCCAACCTTAAGGGGAAAACATTCAGTCTTTCGCCATTTAGCATGATCTTTGTTGGCAATTTTTTGCAGATTTCCTTTATCAGTTTGAGGACGTTCCCTTCTATTCCTAGTCTGTTGAGTGTTTTTATCAGGAAAGGGAGGTAGATTTTGACAAATATTTTCCTGTGCTTATTGAGATAATCATGAAGTTTTCGTCTTTTATTATTTTATTATTGTGTCTGACATTACCTGACTTTCTGATATTAAACCAATCTTGCACTCTGGAGTAAATCCTACTTTCTCACGGTATATAACCATTTTTACACATTGCTGCATTTGGTTTGGGTAGTATGTTGAACAGTGATTGAAGATAGGATTGTATGCCTTAATCAGGTCCAAACAGCCGGGTGCATAGCACATGCTGTAACCTGCGTCCAAAGGGGCTAAAAGCTGAATGAAGCACACCCTGCTGTTGAAGAAGAATACACCACCAAACTTACTTAGAGAGGAAATTCTCTATAAATATCCTCATGAATATCCATTGATGGTTTTTAAATAACATAAGGAGAATAATGCATGAGAAACTCAGAAATACCTGGGCCTTGAGGAAGGTTAGGAAGTAGTAATCAATCAAACATCTATTCATTCATTTTAAAAGCATGTGCTGATCACCTTCTTGTGCCAGACTATAGAGAGACAGCAAAAAGACTAAGACACAGCCCTCATTTCTAAGAGCTCACAGTCAAAATCAGAGCAATAAACAAATAATTACATTTCACAGTAAAAAGCACAGAGTAGACATATGTGCGAGGCTCTGCAGCAGCCCAGTGGAGGGAGTAAGGAAATAGGTAGAAATGTGAAGAACTTTAGATCTTGGGAATCACTCCATAAATTGACTACTTAAACAAGCTCTAGAATTTTTTTATATTGCACTGAGCTTTAGAAAAATATATTTAACCAATGCTTACATGGCATTTAATCGTGATGTGCTGTGCCAACCACTGTTCTAAGCATTCTCCAATTGTTAAGTCAATTACAATCCAACAGGGGTAGTTTTGTCATCATTCTCATTTTATGGATGAGAAAACTGAGTCTGTGAGGGTAAGAAAGTTGTATGATTCAGACTGTAGGGATGGAGACAGGATTTGGGACTAGGCATCCTAGCTTGGGGCTTGGCGCTTTTATTGCTATGCCGTGCTGCCGTAAGAACTTGAGTTTCCACCTCATGTTTCTCAGGAAGTGCTTCTAAAACTTTAACGTACATAAGAAACCCTAGAGATCCTTTTTTTAAATATTTAATTTAATTATTTTTAGAGAAAGGGAAAGGGAGGGATATCGGGAAACATCAATGTGTGGTTGCCTCTCACGTGCCCCCTACTGGGGACCTGGCTCACAACCCAGGCATGTGGGCTGACTGGAAATCGAACCTGGGAACCTTTGCATGGCAGGCCGGCACTCAACCACTGAGCCACGCCAGTCAGGGCCAAAACCCTAGAGATCTTGTTGAAAAGCTGTTTCAGGTTTTGTAGGTCTAGTCCGGGGTCTGATAGTCTGCCTTTCTAACAGGCTCTGACAACGCCAATGTTGGTGGTTCAGGGACCACATTTTGAGTTTCAAGGGCCTAGAGTCTGCTTTAGTCTGGGGGGGTTTCACATGATATACTCATTCATAGATTCTTTTCATGTTTACTCCTGTGTGCATGGGAAAATTATGTGCAGACTTTGCATTTTCATCACCACCTTAAGTATTTTGACTCCAACCAGTACCCTGGCACCGGCACATCCAGTATTAAGTGTGTGAATGGAGCAGGGAAGTCTGCTGAGGGAAAGATTAAAGAGAATCAGGGAACACAGCTGTAGGAAGTCAAAAGAGTGGGGCAGAATCAGGGAAGCAAGAAGAAAGAAGTCTGAACACAGATACACCCAGGTCTCTTGTGCAAGTTGCAGTGTGTGTATGTGTGTGTGTGCAATACAGCCCCTTCTGGGTTTTGATTCCAAAACAGATAATCCATTTCCAGGCTTTGTAAGCAAATATTACATCCATACATGTTCCCTAGTCTACTGGAAACCGTTGCTACTAACAACACCTACGAGATAAGGTCACTGCGAGTGTCAGAGTCATCACTGAGCACATATTCATCTCCTCCACGTGGCATACAGAAACTGAAACCACAGCCTCCTCTGACTAACAGAACTGACTTTTCTGTAATGTCTCATTTATTTTACAAACTACAGTTCTGTGAAAGTTCCATAAACAATTCTGTAGAATCCTCATCTTATTGCACCTATTAAATAGGCAATTTCTTCTTTCTTGGTATAATTCAATACTTATCCCCACTCTTAGAATACAAATTACTTCTTAAGGCTTTACAGAAAGAAGTCTTACCTCTTTTGAGGAATCTGAGTCATGGACCACTCTCGGAGAATCCAGTATATGCCAGTGGATTATTTCACAATCCATGGCAAATTGCAAAAACTTAATGTCATCCCAGCTCAAGAAAGCAGTTTGAATTAGAATATGGTTGCTCACATTTGTGCCCAGCGACTACGTGATATGGAAGCTGAGGTTCACAGAGTGCCCCCCGCAGCCAGGCACTACCGTCCGCACACTTGAACTTCCTGGTGTCCGAGCACCTGTGGGATGGGACTGTCTGCCACACGCTCCTGCTGGAGGGCGTTCGGAGACAGCTGACCATTTCTGGTCCTTACAAATAAAGGATGCATGTTCATCGGTGCCCAACAACAGTTATTATTACCCAATTCTTGTTTGAGTAAGCAGATGCACAGAGAGGTGAAGCAAATTACCCAAGGCCACGCAGCCAAAACTCTGAGAGCCAGAACCTGCAGGCAGAAAGTCAAGATCCAGAGCCAAGCTCAGAACCACCAGGTTCTGTTGCCTCTCAAGAGTCAATGAAAGAGCCCTTATCAAAGAGAGAATGGTGGCTTAATTTGTATGTAACCTGTGCTCTTGAACCAACAAAGAAAAACATGCATTGAGTCAGAAGTTTTACTAGTCAACTGCAAGAAATGGACCCTGGGTTTTCAAACACAGTCAGAGCAAGAGCACCACGTGCCTGGCCTCGGCCTCCACCACACAGGACAGGGACCAGAGGGCTGGGGTCCCCTGTGGAGAAAGTAGATAAGGTTCCAATAGCTGAAGAGCAGCTCCATAAGAAATGGAAGTTGGTGCATTTGAGGGGTCTCCATACAGACAGCATGAGTTACTAGAGCTGGAGATTTTAGTGAGTAAGGCAAGGTCTGCCCTGGGTCATTTCACCAGGACAAAACCTCCCCTGCCTATACAGCCTCTCACTGTGTTCATTTCCCACATAAAGTTTTGACCTCCTGTCCTCCTACTAAAATAGGCATTTGACTAATGTTGTGCAATGACAGCCAGGTGGAGGATTTTGCTTTAATCAGGTTCAGTTGGTGAGGAAAGCCAACCCATGAACCCTGCAAGGGAACCAAAGTGGTGTTTTTCTTGGTTATCTATTGCTGCATAATAACTTACTCCAAAATTTAGGGGCTTAAAAAACATTTATCATCGCGGTTTCTGTGGGTCAGGAACCTGGGTGCCGCTTAGACGCTCTCCTCTGGCTCTCGCAAGGCTGCAGTCAAGTTTGGGGCTGGGGCTGCTATCATCTCAAGGCTCGACTGGGGAAGGCTCTCCTTCCCAGCTCGCTCACATGGCCTTTGGCAGCCTTGGTCCTTGCTAACCACCGGCCAGAGACCTCAGTTCCACAGGGCAACTCACAATGCGGCTGCCAACTTCAAAGGGAGACAGAGAACCAAGAGGAATGACTTAATCTTGGAAGAAGCATCCTCTCACCTCAGCCCCCTCTATTTGCTGGAGGGGAGTCACAGGACCCAGCCTACCCTCAAGGGGAGGGGGCAGGGACATGCTCTGAGGCTCTCTTAGAGGCAAAAGGCAGACAGTGACAGAGGTTTGATGAGAGGAAAAGCTTATCCAACCTTAAGGTTATAATTTTGGTACGAAAGCATTTCTCTACATCTCTAAGCTGCAAGAAGTCTATCAATAAAAGTATACAAATATATAAGAAAATGCAGTGACATTTTCTTCCTTTTGTCCACGCTATTTGCAAATCTTCAACAATTTTCCTTCCCTGCTGCACCACTTGACCCTTTAGAGTCCCAGGACTGGGGCCCCATCCCTAGTTATGCTAACGGCATTTGGGGCATGTATATAGGGTAACAATGTAACAATTTATCATCCATACTGAGATACTTTTAAAGTGAAGGGACACTATTTCTAATTAGACAAGGACAACCAGCAAACCAGGATGCATGGTCAGCCTGCTCTCTGGCCAAGGCCGTATTTTCAGGAGTGCCTTTCCCCACCCTCATTCTCTCTCTCTTGCATGCCCTCCATCTCACTCTCCACTCTCCACTCTGTCCCACCATACCAGTTTCCAAAAGTGAGCTGCAGACAGAGGCATCACTGCTGGGCAGCCTGCCGACAGTGCTCCACCATCTGGATGCCCAGGTTGCTCTCCCCTCTCCTGGCTCCTTTTCTAGAGCTGCCTTCGATGGTGAGGGAGCATCACACAGAGGGCTTCCGCCTGGACCTGGTTTCCAGGCCCCACTACGTCCTTTCACTGTTGCCTTTGCCTGACATTTCTGCCACCTGTGGGTGTGTTTCCTTTCCCACCATCAACAATTTAAGGGGGATGTGCATGTCTGTCTGTGGTGTGTGTGGGAGGGGTGCACCCACCTGTGGTGCGTGAGCCAAGGTGCGTCTCTGTGTGTGAATGTGGTGTGTGCACATGTGTGCACATGTGGGTATGCGGAGTGTCCCTGGCCAGGTCTGAGACACTGGAAAGGCTTGCAAGTGCCACTGTCAGGATGGTTACCAGGCTTGTATGGTGACCATGCTGTGAGGTGCACACATGTCCAATCACCATGTTGTGCACCTGAAACTAATACAATATTGTATGTCAACTCTACTTTAATAACAAATAATGTTAAAAATAATATTATCAGCAGTGATGGCTTCATTTTTCATTTTTATAAAGCATTTCTTAAGCATCTCTATGTGTAGAATATTTATTGGCAAAAGCACTGTCATCTTGTGATATTTTTTAAATGATGCGTTTGGAAGTTAATGTATCACTGGAAATATGTCCTCTGGTGTTTGCCCCTAATCCAGATGTAGAAACTTTGTTACTAAAATTGAATATAAAGATGGGGAACTATTGACATCACTTACCCAAAATGCCTACGTCTGGAAACAAATTTTTCCAGTCTCTTTACTATCACCGATAGGCAGATATTAACCAGACAGTTGTTAGATAAATGAAATTAAGAAACA
This sequence comes from Anoura caudifer, assembly GCA_004027475.1. NCBI lineage: Eukaryota > Metazoa > Chordata > Mammalia > Chiroptera > Phyllostomidae > Anoura > Anoura caudifer. The sequence continues at coordinate 48,676 of PVKU01009275.1, forward strand.
ACATCCATAAGCTGAGTTATGTATTAAAATAATACTGTTTCCCATTAAATCAGTCTTTCTTAATAAATACCCTTTAACTCATTCTAAGAAAGCATGTATATAAACAGGAGAATATTTTCTTAAAACTTAACAAAAAGTTCTTATGCTCTTAATGGCAGTCATTTCTGGATCATAAACACAAGAGTGATCCACATCGAAATAAATAGTTATAGTTTCTAATGATCTGGGGAAACCATATGTCTTTTTAACTGTTCAGTCGTTCAGGAGAGATGAACACAAAAGTGAATTCTTTTCCTTTTTCTTGACACATGCAAGTTGAATTGAAATGAATGTGAAGTCATTTTTCAGAGCTATTACAGAGTGCATGTACAGTATTATCAAATATAGTAGACTGCTATTCGTTTTGCAGCAAAGAAATGTTTCTATCATAGGGTCCTTATCAAGAAAATTAAATAGAAGGATTGATAACTGGTGGATAATATTCTCTCGTGAGCTAGCTTTTAAATAGGTCACACTGTTCTTCATTTTATCGGGAACTGAAAATAGATGCTCTATCGGCGATGCTTGTGAAAAATAGCACATTATCTGGAACTGACTAGTGGGGGTTGGGACCCAGTATATTCCTTTATAAATTAACCTGTAGAAGAACCATAAAGTTTTACACCGACAGGAGCTTTATAACTCATCTACTCCAAGCTCCTCATTTTCTATCTGAGAAAACAGACATCCAGAAATATTAAAAGACCAAAATATAACAACTATTTAGTGTCAGAATTTCAGGGTAAAAATTTCTGTTTCTACATTGTATGTCATTTTTCTGAATAAAAGATAGAGTGGAGAAAAAGAGAATTTATCCTTAGACTATTTTCTCTAAGGAATATCCCTCAAGATCCTATAGCTTTTTTTACCCCTTGATGAGTCTTAACTCTAAAAGTCGAGGAGTCGATACAGAGAAAAACAAGGCAGACAAACGATTCCTCCAAATAAAATGGAAGTAGCCCTTTCTCCCCACTCTCAGCAAACAGGACCTGGGCTCTCCAGTGGTGCTGAGCCACACCCTGTATCCTAGGCGCGGACAGAGAATGTACTCCAATCCTAGAAGGCTGCACCGAAACTGTCACTTCTGTGTGGACCCAGTGGGAACTGTGGCCTCAGCTCCAGGTACTTCGGTCTAGCAGAGAAAGGAATCAGGAAAGGCTTTTCTCTCCCAGCTCCAAAGGGCCCATTCACTATTAATTTTCCTGTTCCTGCCTTCCCAGAAACAGAGTTACAGTCAAGCACTTTTGGTTTCAAGGCAGCCCCCAAGAGCAACCTTTGAACAAGATCCGATTTCCCCCAGTGCCAGATTGCCTCTGACCTTAGGCCACTCGCCATTTAAGGCATAAAGGCATTACAGGTTGTATTTCTTGTATTTCAGGCTTGGGGCAGGGGTGGTTCTGAAAGTGAAAGTTTTGTGTCCACAACGCATTAAATCAAGTTACAGCTGAGAACAACTTTTCTCCTGTCTCCTGCTAGCTGCTAAGAGCCATTGTGGAAAAAACAAGAAAATGAACAGTTGGAAGGCTAAGCAATTAGTGCTTTTTTTTTTCTAGGTACTTGATCTCTTGCCTCGAAGCTCAAGGATATACAGGGAGACTCTGAGCTCTGCTATATTCGTAGCTAGTGGAAGTCCCTTGATAAATTAACAAGAACCGAATTAATATCAGTTCTCTGTAAGGTGAGGCCTGAAGCACCTCTCTGGCAGAGATAACTTAGGATGACCCAATTATAATTATAATGAAGGGCTGACTAGGATGATATTTCCAATAGAATTTTGAAAATTAAAAGATTGTGCAGCAATGATAACCCACATACAAAGAGCAGCCAGCACTTACTGAGCGCTGTCTGGCAGACACACAGTGGTATTTATGAACGTGGTATTCTTCACCCTCATAACCACCTTAAGAGATAGGTTCGATTATTATCTCCACTTTAGGGATGAGGAAACAGAAGCTTCTAGAGGATGGCTAACATGCCGTAAGTCAGACAGCCAGTAGATAGTGGACTCTGGCTTTGAACCTATGCAGTCTGCCTCTAGGACCCACGCTTTTAACTGTTCTTCTGTAAGTATATAAGGAAGACATTTATCACGCTATAATGTCTTCAAGTATTTTAATATGCACAAAGTTATTTAAGTCCAGAGTCAAAAGAGTTGTAATGGCTCCAAAATTGAAAATAAGATTTGCAAAAGTGGGCCAAGGCATAGAGAGAGATGAAAGTGGACAAGTCTGCCCAAGGCCAGAGAGGAGGATGTGGTCAGAGGGCTTAGGAGAGGAGGGAGCAAGAACACTGAGGTGTTTCATCTTTATTGGAGACGGCCTGGAGTGAATTCCTCCTTTTCCCAAAGGCCCCATTCCAAGTACTAAAGCTAAATAAATTCACAAAGCCTGTTCTCATTGCAATTCAGTCTCATTGTTCTTATCTTGGAAAATGTAAGAAGTGATTAAGAAGCAACTGGAAAGGGGAGGTCTGTGGGGCTCCCCCTCTCCACGCACACCTCCCAAATTCAAAATATGTGCTTGGGCATGGAAAATCTCCGCTCTGAGTTTGTATCTTTTCACTAGTGTCAGGCCTGAATATTTGGTTTCTGAGAATGTTCCAAAGATGTTACACAGCTGGGAAAATGGTGAACAAATATTGGAACAATTACCAAACTTAAAATTAACTGAATTTCACATTAGGAAAAAAATCACCTAGTTTATTTCCATGAAAAGGCCTATTTTAGAGAAAGAACAGCCTTTTCCCCCAATTTGTGTCTTCATGTTGTTGTTTAATCTTGGGTTTGCACATCTGAGAAGCTCTAAGATTTAGTGTTATTTTATGCAAATAGTTTCTAAACTTGGGTAATAGGTTTCACTGTGGTGGAGAAGATGGAACGCCCCACACACACAGCATCCAGTTGAAGTGTTCCCAAATTCCATTTACCACTGAACAGCTATTTAATTCATGCAGCGGTGTTTGGGCTAAAACATTTTGCCAACTCTTGTACCAAATAGTGACAGTTTTATTACAAATTGCAAAATTAGAAATGCACAGGTATAAATTTCACACATTTCTAATATATTTAGTTTAGCATATGATAGATTTTGGTTTGCTACATTTCCTTATTTTTACATGTTGAGAATTTACAGGAATATACATTGGGGATTACAAATTGCTTTCCAATAATTCCTTTATTAAACAAAAAGTTACAACATTAAAAATGTATCCTGTGCTCATTTGTGTACTTTCTGTTTAGTCATACATTGTGGCTTTTGCTGACTTAAGGGAGGCCACATACCTACAGAAGTTCAATCCCAACAACACAAACAGTCCAGTAATCTTCCAAGGCATTTCTTAGGTCATTAATAACAAATCCTGCACTATGCTTTAGAGAACCTGAGTGGGCTTAGACAACGATATAATTTCATTTCCAAAAGCACATGACAGATTATGCTTTTGGAAATGAACACAGTTTGACCCAAATGAAAAAATATTTATTGATTTCAATGCACTGTGAAAGAAATTGCATACTAACAAAGCAACAAGAAATAGATGTTGAATGCCTTCTGTGGGTCACTCTTCAAATGATCTGAATGCTGGATATAATGGCTCTCAGGATACTTCTAGAACAGCCATCCCTCTAGAAGTTTATAGTCTAGCTGAAGGGTGGGGGGCCAAGGGGGACAATTAAGCCCTGGGTGGCAGGGGTCTGTGCTAAGTGTTGCCATCTGGGAAGGAAAGGCCTGAGCAGGCCATGTGCATATCGAGGGAGGGAAAAGGAGGGAAGAGGAGGGGACAGAAAGGAAGGGGAGGGGAGGGGAGGGAGGGAGGAGAGGGGAAAGAAGTGAGTCCCTGCCTCAGCTTGTGATGTGGAGCAGGAGATACACGTGTACTAAATAGGTTTTATTAACACAACCAATGTGGTGAATTCTGTGTGCTATGAGTGGAGTGATCTTACTGAGGAGAGACTGCTCCCAGTTGTGGGGATCAGAGAAGGTTTTTCCAAGGAAGTGAATTTGAATTAGACTTTAAAGAATGGGTAGGCTCTCTGGAGGCAGGGATGGCAGGGGAGGAGTCCTGGCAGAACAAAGAGTAGGAAGCAGTAAGACACAGGGAGGATTTAGGGCACAGCAGGTAGCCCAGTGAGAGAGCCGAGAGCAAGATGAGAAGCAGAACTGGCAGGCAGGTGTACAGGATTTTCAGAGGGCATTGGAACCCTGGGAATTATAAAGCTAAGTTTTCCCTAAAGCCAAGATATAAGTTTCTAAGATGCCTTGGCTAAATGTTAAACCATTAATTCGACATGAGAAAAACCGATTATTTTGCTTCTGAAATCTCTACAATCAGATGTCTCCCAAAGGCACAATTAGTATTTGGAATATGCCTGAGGCAACTCCTGTTCTCTTTAATGTTCCATTTGCCATTGGATTATTTATTATGTATTCAGAGAGTTCAGTGGTTCTCTTCTAGGTGCCTGGGGTAAAACAGCGTAGATATCTCTGCTGCCACCAGCTTACACTGTTACAAGGTAATCATTTTCTGTCATGGAAAATAGAAGTTTTGCCATGTGTTGTAGCTATGCCACACCCGAGAACTCTATAAAAAAAAATGCTATTTCTCTAGGGCAATTGTATGAAGACATTTTCTGGCTGCAGGTTGGTTTAATAAAGTTCAGAATACAAGGCAGGGCAAAGACGTACAAATCTTAAAACCCCAAAGCAGGTTTATCCTAAATAAGCAGGATTCACCTGGATACCGAAACTCCACATAATTCTTTAACTGGTTCAGGATTACTTTTCCCAGTTGAAAATATTTTGCTGCCAAGAACAGATTTCTCAAAAGCCAGACTTTTAGATATCTGCCACCTTGACAGATTACAGGCATTACAAATGTATGTCCCTATATTGTCCCAGCTATGGAATTGGTCTTGCGCATGACCCATGGTTTCTGTGAAGGATCACTGTTGTTTTCTCTCACACACATTGGTCTTTTTAAACTGCACCTTCTAAGATCTTAACCCACTAATATGAGATACTATGATTTGAAAAAAAATGTAATATTTGTGTTTTTTAGTTTTCCTATAGTAAGTAATTGAGACACATTTGATTTAAAAGATGGGGGAAGTAAAGTTTTAAAGAAAATCAATTTCTCACCTACAGCACTTGGCATGAGCCCTCCACCTTTTCTAACAAGAGATTTCTGTGATGCTGTTTTAGTGCCATTAAAACTGACCTCTTTGTTTTTCAATCCATTCATTTATTGATGGGCACCTAGGTTGCTTCCAACACTTGGCTATTGTAAATTGTGCTGCTACGAACATTGGGGTGCATAGGTTCTTTTGGATTGGGGTTTCAGGGCTGGGATGGGAGTAGAAAACAGAAAACTGTATAAGAACAACAATTAAAATAAAAAAATAAAAATAATAATATAAAAAATTAAATTAAATTAAAAAAAAAAAAACACTGACATCTTTCACTTCTGGCCAAGATGGCAGCGTAGGTAAATGGCTCACCTCCTTACACAACCACATCAAAATTACAACTACACTATAGAACAACCATCATTCAGAACCATCATAAATTGAGTTGAATGGAAGTCTGATACCTACAGAATTAATTCTGACACCTACAGAATTAAAGAAACCACCACATTCATCCAGACTGGTGGGAGGGGTGGAAATGTGAAATTGGCTGGCCCCACATCCATGGGTGGTGGATAAAAATTCAGGAGGGATATCTTGGGAGTGAGAACTCCCAGCCCCACACCAGCTTCCAAGCCCAAGATTCCAGTGCCAGGAAGTCCCCACAACTCTGGCTGCAAAAACATGAGTTGGTGAAAGAAACTACTGGAGTCCCAATCAGCTCCTCTTAAAGAGCCCACAGCCTTACTCAGACTCACTCCCTCTCAGTTCCAGCAAGAAGTATTCAAAGTCATGGAAGGCAGGGACCTACAGTCAAAATATGAACAGTAAAAAAACAGCAAACTCACAGGTATTAACAACCAGACCTAAAACAAAAGCCAGCTAAGCAAACCACTACAACAGGAGCAGAAACACAGAAATGGAGATCACATGGAGGGTTAGCAATAGGGGAGTGGGAAGAGGAGAGAGCGCGACAAGGTACATAGAACAAGTAGCACAGATGATGGGTAGAAAATAGACATGGGGAGGGCAAGAATAGTGTGGGAAAAGTAGAAGCTAAAGAACTTATGACACATGGCCATGAACTAAAGGGGGGGAATGTGGGTGGGAGGGGTATGCAGGGTAGAGGGGAATGAAGGGGGGAAAATGGGACAACTGTAATAGCATAATCAATAAAATATAATTTAAAAAAAAAAAAAGATTGTTCTACCCAGCAAAGCTACCGTTTAGAATTGAAGGGCAGATAAAGAGCTTTCCAGATAAGAAAAAATAGAGCCATTCATCACCAAACCATTATTATATGAACTGTTAAAGGGACTTAAGACAAAGAAGAATATCAAAACTATGATCAATAAGAGATAATAAATGCATGTCTATCAACAATTGAATCTAAAAAACAAACTAAGAAACCAAGAAGAACTGAGACAGAATCATGGATACAGAGAGCATTTTGATGGTTGCCAAATGGGAAGGGTGTGGAGGGAAATGGGTGAAGAAGTGAGGGGATTAAGAAGTACAAATAGGTGGTTACAGAATAGCCATGGGGATGTAAAGTACAGTATAGGGAATGGAGTAGCCAAAGAACTTATATGCATGACCCATGGACATGAATGTTGGTGGGGAGATTGCCTGAGTGAGTGGGGGATGCTGGGGGGGGGAGGCAGAAAAATTGGGACCACTGTAATAGCATAATCAATAAAATACAATTTTAAAAAGCTGACCTCTTCAATAAAAGTCAGTTTGTTGACTGTCTAAAGCAGTGATTTTCGATCACTGTGCCACAAGAATTTGTAAAGCATGCAATACCTGACTATTTAGTCAGGGGCCCTGACCTCTTTTCCCTTAGCCTGTCAAATAAAATAAATTAAAAAAAGACAACAGCCAACACAACAACAGCCATCCAGTGTGAATGAATCAATATTATATCTACTTTTTGTCAGAATGGCAGAAAATATATTTTTGGGTGTGCCACGGAATTTTAGTAGTTAGTTTATGTATGCCATGAGATGAAAAAGGTCAAGCATCACCTAAAGGTGACCAAAAGAGTATTTCTGCCAAGTCATATTTCTACCAGGGGCTTAGCAGCTCAAAAAGTAAAAAGTTTTAAGAATTCTAAGTGTTGTGGTAATATTTCCAAAGTGAACAAGCCCTCATATTTTTCAAGAAGCTACTCTGAGTGAATCTGAGGCCCCTTTGGTATAGACTGAAGCCAGCTTGGCAGGGGTGGCGTTGGGGTCGGGGGGCCACTGGAAGGTGGAAGCTCTCCCAGTGTCCTGTCTGCTGGCAGTTCAGACGTTCCACAGCCATGGGACCTAGATGATCTTGGTAAGTGGGGTCCATGCTGTTGGGCCCAGTCATGTGGGGTCACCATGGCCACTGCATTCTGGGTTCATATGTCAGCACTAGGGTGATTAATAATAGAGGCTGGCTGACAGCAGCGGGCTGGGTCCTCCTGGCTGCTCAGCTGTTGAGTGCCTCCTCTGTGGACACTCTGTCATGGCTGCTAGCCTGTGATACAAAGGTCTGCGCCTCCAGGCCACTCCACGTGTCCATCCATATGCATCTATGCTTTTCCAACCTTTTTCCTTCCAGACCCCCGACCAGCTGGCCAGATCATGCACTGTTTCCCATGATTCTCATTATTTTCTAACCACGGGCCACTTCTAGTGGGTGAGCTGGTGCACTGCCCACTGGGAAGATTTTCTCTCACCACCCTCTATCAAAGCCACCTCTGTGTGAGCGTGCTGCACGGCTGCCATCATCTGCAGTTTGCCCCTGTATATCAAGCTCACCCTCTGTAAAGAAAGCTCAGGCTTCCCTCCACCCACCACCTGGGATCCCCTATACAGCCAGAGGGGGAAGCTGAGGGAGGGCTGTGCTACAGTCGTGGGTGCCATGGGATTTGGATTGCCCCTGGCATTGTTTGCCTGTGCTCAGTCCTGGATGTACCTGTTTCATCTTCTGATGACTGTTGTTGCTACACCAGCCTGACCTTATGACCTAATGGATCTTCCCAGTTCATGACCAACAGATCCAGCTGAGTGGTCACGTGGTGTTCATGGTCCATCATTCTGTCTCCGCCAGAGCCCAGTAACACTCCAGGAGATGCATTTGAAAAGGCATCTAATTCTGTACTGCTGGTGAAATGGCATTACACCAGAACTCCAGGAGCCTGATTTGTGATTCCCCCACTGGGGATTGCCTCAAATTCCACATAGCGTCTTTTCCCACCCCCGATGTGTCCCAGACCCGCTGCAGAGACCTTTATTACTCTGGCCACATTCAAAGCTGGTAAGTAGCCTGTTGCGCTACACAGTGTTAGAGACAGAGCAGTATTCGCAGCTGTGTAATAGGTTGCTTCCAGAACCCAAAGAAGCCCAACAACCATTGTGATCCCTTCTTTGTGGTAAAAGGGCAAGATGTAGCACTTTGGAGGAGATGTCCTGGCACATCCCCAAGCTCCTAAAATTGTACCAACATGGCAACTGCTCAGTCTACCATATTCCCTGAGATGCCTGAAGACTCTCTGCATTCTACTGCAGGACTGGCTTTTTTTCAGGGAGAATCAGAAATTCTTGTCTTTCCTCCATACCAATGGCTCTCAAATTAGAGAGTGTATAAAGACACATTTGAGACCTGGGGCTCACTGAGGCCAGCTGTTTGTTTGAGAGGTTTCAGGAAGTTGTGAAGCAGGAGGCAAGACCAGTCATTCATATGGAAAAAGCAGCTTGGGTGGACCAGTAATTTGGGCTGGGCAGAGTCTCTGGGGATCTCCAAGGCAGGTCAAACAGTGTTAGCCAGGTTGATGGGGTCTCAGTTATGGCCCCAGCTTGCCTGCTCTGTGAGGAGAGGTCCCATAAAAGGGAAAACGGCTTCTGCTCACCCTGGTGCCAGATACCCTAGTCTCTCCACATATACCATTGGTGCCCTTCATGCTTCCACCCCAGCACTGGAGCTCAGAGGAAGCAAGTCTGAGTAGATTAATCCATGTGTGTGATCTTTAAGAGGAACTGCTTGGGGCTCCAGCAGTTTTTCCCAGACTCAATCCCCACTGGTTTTTGCAGCCAGAGTTCTGGGGACTTATCTTCCTGGCTCTGGAACCCTGGGCTGGGGAGCCTGGTGTAGGACTGGGACTGATCCCTCCCAAGACATCCCTCCCAAATTTTACACAGCACGTGTGGGTGAGGGACCTGCCTGTTCTGCATCTATGCCCTTCTTACCAGTCTGGATGAATATGTTGCTTTCAGCTTGATTTCTGACAGTTCTGAATGATGGTTGTTCTACAGTTTAGTTGTAATTTTGATGTGGTTGTTTGAAGAGGTGAGCCATGTCTGCCTATGCCACCATCTTGACCAGAAAAAATTTTTCTTCTTAATAAAACATATAAAATGATTTAAAAGATATGTACCATAAAATCACACAAAAAAAATCTCCTGTTTATTTGAATATGGTCTCTTTAAAATTTCTTTGCCTTCTATGAATAGATATTTGTACCTTAAAAGAAATTTGAATTCTAAAGGAACAGAAAAAGCTGGAGTGTAAATAGAGGAACAGATACATTTATCTTTTTTATCACTTCCAAAGTCCTACATGTTCCATAGTGACTGGGAATTGTAGCATTTTCCCCCCTAGTTTGCAAAGAAAACAATGAGCTATGGAAACATTCCCAGTATAATCAAGCAGAAATTTGCTGAAATGAACCATGAAAAAAGTTTTAACAATGTAAGAAAATACAGATTTTAATAATAATCAAATCTTTATAGCTTCTAAATTCTGCTCCAGCAATAGTGGGAGAACAGATGGAATGTGTAGAACTATAATGAAAAAGGAACGAATGTTCCATAGCTGTTGAAATCGACAGTTTGTCGGATTAATTAACAATCCCTCAGGCCAAATAGGAACAACAGCATTACAGAGAGATAGTCTTCTACTCTTCATTCAGACATTTCCTACCCTCTCACCAACAAAACAAAGATATATCTCTATAAACATATGCCTATATATCACAATGGTATTAAAAATAGATACGTAGTGCAATGGTATTGAATCACACATTAGAAATTAATTACTTTTTGGGGAAGGACTTCCTCCTTCTTGTGGGCTTTGAAATTAAAATATTCCTAGGAGGAGTAACACATATTTTTATCATCATAATGAGTATCGGCTTAGCAGATACTTCTCTGTGACTTCAGTTATAAAAGAGAAAGTGAGAAGGATGGAAAGTGAAGGAAGCGAGGCAGACATGGAGGTAGGGGCCTCAAACAGAAACAACTTACCGGACACCTCTGCCAGCCCTGACAACTCACATCTGAATCGCTTGCCGATGCACGAGTTTCAGTGCAAGCACAGTCCCGGAGTAAATACCATTGGTCGCTACCACCAGCTACTTAGAAGACAAACAAAAGACCAAAGTCTTGCCAATGTGACAAATTTGGGCATTCGTAAACTAAAACTGTGCACAGTAAAAATTTCCATAGTGAAAAAAGAAGAATGCTATTGCTCTCTGCCATGTGATTTGTTCAGATCTCAAAAAGACATGTTGATCTACGGTAGAAACTGCATTGATGTTTTACTGGATCTAATTCATTTCACCCTTACACCGTGGGAGGGGGCGTTCAGTGTGCCAGACTGTTTCTTTATTGCTAGATGTAAACACCCCTGTCCTCTCGTAAGAGTTATCATTAATTACTCCATTAGCAGAAAGATTTATGTGGTGGCGGTTTTCTCTGGGTACAATGGTCACAAGTTAGCCAATGATATGGTATGCTGATGATAAAATGTTATCTTTTCAAGAAATAAATATACACACTTGCAGCTGCAGACAGACTTTTTCTACTAAATGATTCTATTTCATCACTGAGAACTCACCCAGTGGAGCTCTACCCTGCAGCAACTGCACCTGCAAAAGTTACTTTGTTCCAAGCCCCAAACCACTATTGTTTGGAAATTTGGCCAGTTAAAGGCGAGGTGGCAAGTTCTGGGTAGAAAATCAGTATATGGTGTTCAAAAGTGACCGTCCGTTACAGCTACTATTCCAGGCTATTTCAAATATACATCCTAAGTCAGGATGGTCTGGAACTTGCAGGGGGAAAAACTGGGCCCCTTACGACAGCTACCAAAGACAGCACCTCCCCACCCCAGACACACACATTCAATCTGGTTCTAATTGACCCCTATATTTCTGCCATCCATACTTGGAAGATCTAAGAGGTAGTAATTTTTCTTCACAGTCCTTGAAGTAGATTTCTCTAAGCCTCACCCTGTCTACCATACCACTAATATGTTTGCTGGCATGCAGAAAATTTAGTTAAAGGGGAAAAGGTGCTTGGGTCCTAACCAATATTTACACAGCAGCTGGGTGCAAGTCCTTCAAAGGCCTGAAAAATGTGCACATCGTTGATCTACCAAGTTCATTTCTAATAATTTTTCCAAAGAAAATAACTACAGATTTGTGCAAGGATTTAGCTACAAGGAATCTTATTATAGAGTTTTTTATAATATTAAAAATAAGCAAAAAACCTGAATATGCAGCTCTATAAAATCTTTAATTTGTGGTGAACCCACACACACTAGAATATTTTGCTACCATTTGATAGTAATGAGTATTTCTAACTAAATGAGAAAATATTTACCTTACAACATTAGATGGAAAAGCTTGAAATGCAACATGTTGTACTTTATAAATTCTAAGGGAGAAAGAAGTGAAAGGACCCACACACTGAAGGGTTGTATGTGAGTGATGGGACTAACAACTACCTTCTATACAGCTTCTGTTTTCTTTTCTGCATTTTCCAAACAATCTGCAAGAAGTATGTATTAGTTTTCTATTCAAGAAAAAAGCAACTTACAAAATAATAAAGTAAATTTGGGAGTGTAGGTATCAACCATCAGAAGCTCAAAACTCTGGGAGAACAAAGGCTTGCAATTTAAGGTGTGCGTTACTATATCACAATTAAACAGAAACGTGTGCCATTGCTAACACTTTTATGTTAAGAAATTATAATGTTTCAATTCCCTTAAGTGATTGAAAACACATATGTTTTTCAGGAAGTTTTGGATGGTGTTGGTGGGCTTGAGCAAAGAGCCAAGTATAAAATGTTGGCCCCAGGAATAAAATGGAAGTAATAACACTAGGTTTCGACCTGCAGGCGCTGTGCTCAGAATTCCTGAGGGTAGAAACGGAGGTTGACAGTTCCTTTGGCCTTGTACATTCACCGAACTTCTGCCCCCAGCATCCTAGCCACATTCCCAGGGGCTGTAGGCTCTCACCCTGTGGATTTAGGAGAGCGGGTGACATGGCAGCCAGGGAGTCCGAACCCCAATAAGTGGTCTGTTATGAAGGGCCAGCCCCAAATTCCTGTGCAACCAGAGCAGACAGTAAGTGAGCCATGTCAGCCTCTAAGTGGAAGACACTCCTTCGAATCTAAATGGCTGACGTAGAAAATGTAAACAACAGAAGACCATGGGAAGGAGCAAAGAACAATTTTAAACTAGATTTTTGAAGAGAGTGGAGCACTGAAGCCATTAAACTGAACCAGCCGAATCGGGACTCTCCCACTTAACAGACCAGAAGCCCTCGAGCACATGACTTGAGGCCCCTGGTTTCTGACAAAATGGAGCTGCCAGCTGATTTTCATATTCACTGTAGTTACGTTCTACAAAGTCCCTGCAGACAATGGATCAGTAAACACTTTACTGAAATCATTGCCCCCAAGGGAAATACAAGGTTAGGGTCCTGGGAGCCTCTGGTCATGACCCAGATATTTTTCTCAATCCATCAACACCTAACCTTGCTTTATGTGTGTTTCTGTTTAAGGCACTTTATTTAACATACATAGTTGAATCATTAACATTGAACTTGTAATAAACGAACAGCACTATCACTCTTGCTTGAACAGAGCTTATCTAACACACCTGTTTTCTTTTTCTAGGAGAGGGGAGATTAGAATTAGCTCTAAGATCATTGTTTTATTTCTTTAAAAAATTAAATTTATTGATTAAATTTAGACTTAGACAAATAAAATATGCATATCAAAATTTCTAGTGTAACCACTAAAAACAGCAAAAAGGGGCATCTTTTGCAAACTAGTAAAGGAGAAAAATCAAGTAAAAATAATAGAGAGAGCAAGAAAGAATAGAAAAAGGAATCTAGAAAAGTTTGGGGAAAATATAAAATAACAGGGTAGAAATACGTACATATATGTATACATACATACACACAAATACATAAATGTTATGTCTAACACACCTGTTTTCTCTACAAGGCACATCACAGCCTTCTGGTTCTTAGGAAGAGTACTAGGTTGGGTACCTTTTTAAACAATGAAATCATCAATATAAAGCAAAGAGAAATGCAAAAAGTGTTACACTCAATAGATTTCAAAAATAACACTTGTTTAGAGGGTGAGAGCTGAAACAAGAGGCCGGGACGCAGCCGTGTTGGAGCTGCCCTGGGCACGCGGGCGTGGATTGACAGGGAGTGTCCACTGCTCCACACAGGTGTGCGTCCAGCGATGGCCGAAACTGCCACGAGTATGAATGTCTGGGTTACAGGTAGAGTTTAGCAAGCAGGTGAATTCACAAACACAAAAGCCCTGAATGATGATGATCGTCACTGACAATAGTACCTACCTCAGCGAGTTGCTACAGAGCTAAGTGAAATAATTCATGTGAAGCATCGAACACAGCAAACAAACCTGTGCTGAACAAATAACACCTTTTGCAAATTATTCTTATAATTAAGCCCCTGTTAAGGTGTTAAGTATATAACTACACATATTCCCTTACACTGTAAATGAATAGTCTCGAAAGAGAACTACAAAAACAACCCAATGTTAAAACTACCTGATAAATTATTTGCCATGACATTTTTCAAATGAACTTAAAAAAAAAAACATTTAAAATAAAGCGATCTATATACTTTCTGTAGCAGGTTTGTTGGGTTATAATTAAGACCTCTGGGAGGCCTGCAAGTGGGAGGAAGAAAATTAATTGTTTTGTAATAAAAAGCGGCCCCAATGGACACAGCCCTTATTCAGAAGTAAGTAGTGCTATTAATAAAATATTGATAGGACTCAGTAAAGGGTACTTCAGTGTAATGTTTTTCAACTTTAAAAACCACCTTGTTTGGCATTTATTTTTCTTCAGTTGTAATGGGAAACACAAGGATCCTCCTCATTTAGCGTGGAATTTCCTTGCCTGAAAGTCAGTGTTTGATGGTCATGTAAGAAGTTACAAACGCAACTTCCTGAGAGTGGGTCTAGGAAGAAGTTTACCTGCCTTCCTTCCGAGCATGGCAAAGTGGGCCTTGTCCTCCAATTCATGCTTCACATCTCTCTATGGCATTTAAACCCCCTTCTTCCCTTCAGGGGTGGTGTTCAAAACTTGGTCGAACTTTTATTGTCATTACGGTTCTTAACTAAAATCCTTGTAAAGCTCTGTCTGTTGTATCTATAGCCTTTCTCTCTTTTTAAAATATATTTTATTGATTATGCTATTACAGTTGTCCCATTTCTCCCCCCTTCATTCCCCTCCACCCTGCACACCCCCTCCCACCCACATTCCCCCCCTTTAGTTCATGTCCATGTGTCATAAGTTCTTTAGCTTCTACTTTTCCCACACTATTCTTACCCTCCCCCTGTCTATTTTCTACCCACCATCTATGCTACTTATTCTCTGTACCTTTCCCCCCCTCTCCTCCTCCC
>PVKU01009276.1:0-63735 GCA_004027475.1 Anoura caudifer
GGACATCTTTAAATGTCCCAACATCTGAATTATGGAGGTACCAGAAGGGGAAGAAGAAGAGCAACAAGTGGAAAACTTATTTGAACAAATAATAAAGGAGAAGTTCCCCAATCTGGCAAAGGAAATAGACTTCCAGGAAGTCCAGGAAGCTCAGAGAGTCCCAAAGAAGGTGGACCCAAGGAGGAACACACCAAGGCACATCATAATTACATTAGCCGAGATTAAAATGAAGGAGAGAATTCTAGAAGCAGCAAGGGATAAGGGGACAGTCACCTACAAAGGAGTTCCCATCAGACTATCAGCTGATTTCTCAAAAGAGACCTTACAGGCAAGAAGGGGCTGGAAAGAAGTATTCCAAGTCATGAAAGTCAAGGACCTACATCCGAGATTGCTCTGTCCAACAAAGCTGTCATTTAGAATGGAAGGACAGATAAAGTGCTCCTCAGATAAGGTCAAGTTCAAGGAGTTCATCATCACCAAGCTCTTATTATATGAAATGTTAAAGGGACTTATCTAAGAAAAAGAAGTTAAACAACATGACAGTAAAAGGATAGCAAACTCACAGATATTAACAACCACACTTGAAACAAAAGCAAACTAAGCAAACAGAACAGGAACAGTAACACAGAAATGGAGATCACACGGAGGCTTAGCAACAGGGGATTGGGAGGAGGAGAGGGGGGGAAAGGTACAGAGAATAAGTAGCATAGACGGTGGGCAGAAAATAAACGGGGGGAGGGCAAGAAAGTGTGGGAAATGTAGAAGCTAAAGAACTTATGACACATGGACATGAATTAAAGGGGGGGAATGTGGGTGGGAGGGGGATTGCAGGGTGGAGGGGAATGTTGGGGGAGAAATGGGACAACTGTAATAGCATAATCAAAAAAAAAAAAAAAAAAAAAAAGAACCAGACTCTCCCTAGGATCAGGGTTGGAGTGGCAGACAGGAAAAACAGAACTAGATTCAGTTTCCTTGATCTCTTGACCAGCCTTCAGTTTCCTCATTTATACAACAAAGGGGCTGAGCCCCAGACTGAGACTGCTCTCCAGCCCCTTCCACTCTGGAATTTGGTGGGGTGATCTGAATTCACTTCTGCTCCCCTGCTGTAACACAGTGTTGTTTTCTGACTGGCAGGAGCAAGCAACACCTCTATGACCTGGTGAAAAGCTGTCGCCTCATACAGTCAGCTCTCACAATGAGCATCTTGGTAGGGGCGGTGGTGGGGGTCACTGTCAGAAGTTCCTCTTCATAACCAATGAATGAAGTTTGGCAAAGAAAGAATGACTAGACTAAAGGGAATCATCTGTTTGGGTTTTTTGTTTTTGTTTTCCAGCATCCTTCTTCTTATTAAAATGAGAGAGACAACTGCAAAAAAAAAAAAAGAAGTACCAACACCCAGTTATAACATAAGTCATGGGGATGTAAAGTACAGCACAGGCAATAGAGGCAATAATGTCATAATAACGATATGGTGACAGGCAGTCACTAGATTTATTGTGGTGATCACTTTGTAAGGTATTGAACTGTTGAATCATTATGTTGTATACCTGAAATTAATATAATATTTTATGTCAATTATAATTAAAATAAATTAAATTGTTTTAAAAATAAAAAAGTACTAATGGAGAATAAACAAACAAAGCATTGAAAGAAGTGGAGCAGCAAGTTCTATGAATATGTGCAAAAGAACAGTCCAGGAAGTGGGAACAGCCAGTGCAAAGGCCCTGAGGCTAGACTAGGCCTGGCAGGTTTGTGGAACAGCTAGGAGGCCGTTGTGGCTGGATAGAGTGAATGAGGGGAGCAGCAGGATGAGGTGAGGACAAGGAGGTGACAAGGCAGAGTGTGCAGAGCCATATGGACTGTGGCAAGGACTTTGGCTTTTGCTTTGAGTGAGGTGGGAGCCATGGAAGGTCTGAGAAGAGGAGGGACCTGATCTGACAAAAGTGCTCACAGGTGCCCTCTGGCTGCTGTGGGGGGAACAGACAGGGGTGGGAAGAGTGAGTGGTGCGGCCTAGAGACCAGAGGAGGCAATTGTATTGTCCCACGTGGGAGATGGCGGGCACTGGACCAGGGTGCTAGCAATTAAACCCAGACTTTTAACCTGGGCATGTGGGATGTCCCTGAATCCTGGGCACGAATATTTTTTCCCTTTAAATTTCTCACTGTTACTTTGAAAACTGTTTTGGGGGGGGAAAAAAACAAATTTAAAACTGCCCAGTTATGTTGTTTACAAGTTATATCAGTCAGGGCTTTCATTTGCAGCAGAAATTAATTCCATGGGTCTTACATTTAAAGGGTGGTCTTTATGACTCATATTATCAGAAGTTCAGAATTGACCAGAAGCTGTAGAAACAGGCTTGGAGAAAAGGGAGAACGGAGGAAGCCTGGGGCTCTGCCTGTTGTGTGCTTGTGAATTGCTGATGCTAATGGCTCGTGGCCATCATGCTGGTAGGTGCTCCCAAGCTGCCAGGGTCTGCATCTTCTGGCCCAACTTCTCTGAAGTTGCCAAAGGCTACACAGCAAACTGGACGTGCCTGGGAACTAACAGCTACACCCCACTGCCACCATTAGCAGTTCCCATCACAGACTGATGGGAACTGGTGGGTCAATAGCCTGGCACCCTCTGCTCTCAGTCGGGCTGACTCTGAGGGGCATATCCTAAGCAGCCGCCCAGCATTCTCCAGTGGGATTGAGCCCCAGTTGCATATACTGGTGACATGCTCATAGGTGCACCTGTAGGGGCTGCCCTCCCTTTTGTGTCTCATATCCCCAGTCCCTCCTGGTGTCTCCTGGACTCACCTCCCAATTAAGCCACTTGCCCATGAGTCCTTGGGTCAGTGTCTATTTCTGGGGGAACCCACGAGAAGACATTTGCATTTCATGGGAGAAGCCCACAAATGCAGGAATTTAGAATCCACAATGAGTGTGAAGTGCTGAGAGGTGGTGCCAATGTTGATCTAGAAGTTTCCCTGAAATCTTCCAGTCACCTGCAGACAGCTGTCCCTGGACAGGAGCCAGGCATGGTGGGTTTCGGGGCTGGGAGCCAGCTCTGCCCAGAGTTCCCCTTCCTTCTACACAGCTAACGCTTGATTTATGGGAAAGGGGAAGCTCCTGGCAGGGCTCACCATGTCCCTCCCCCTGGTCACTCGTGTATTATCACAGTTCACCTGTGCACTTTTCTGTGCTGGATAGAAAAGTTTGTAGGAAGTTCATCTTTAGTGTGTTTGTGTAAGATGTACCTTCTTCCTTGGAGGTCAGCAAGAGGATTCTGAGCCTAGGTCACATGGCTGGCAGCTCTGGCGACATCCTTCAAATGCTCCCAAATGACCCTGGGCCACTCACCCAGGAATCAAGGCGGTGAGCCTGGGGTTGTTGGTGAGAGATCTGTGCCTGCCCGGGGAGGGGAGGCTGGTGTTGGAACAGCCTTTGTGCTAAGATTACTTTCAGGGGGAATCCTGCATCCACACCCGCAAAGGAAAAAAAAAAGGAGATCCTGGTGCTAATAGGAAGGTGTAGGAAGGTGGAACGATAGATGCTGGATAGCCAGAAATATGGCCAATGTCAGCTCCCCAGGGGGATTGAAGTATTGTCACCTTTCTGATTTCTTTGTTGCATTTACAACCATTTTCAGAGACAGAAAAAAAAAGTATGGTGCTGCAGCAATGCTATTTGTGCTCCTACTTCCTTGGACCACCTTGGAGGTCACTTGCAAGCAGTTCTCTTTTACAGCAACAACTGCCTTTTGCTCTCTGACTGTATTTGTTTCGTAGGGCTATATAACAACTGGCCACAAACAATGGCTGAGAAAACAGAAGTTTGTAAGTTCTGGAGGTCAGAGGCCTGGAGTCATGGTGTTGTCAGGTTGTTTCCTTCTGGTGGCCTGAGGGAGAGCCTGTTTTGTGCCTCTCTCCTAGTTTCTGGTGGTTTCCAGCAACCCCTGGCATTTCTTGGCTGGTAGCTACATCACTCCAGTCTCTGCCTCCCTTGTCATGCCTTCTTCTTTGTGCGTGCTTCTCTGTGTTATCTCCTCTTCTTATGAGGACGCCAGAGGCTGGATTTAGGGTGCATCCTAAATTGAGGATGTTTTCATCTCAAGATCCTTCATTATACCTGAAAAGACCCTTTTCCAAATAAAGTCACAGTCACAGATTGGGGGATCAGGATATGGACATATCTTTTGGAAGACCACCATTCAACCCACTATTCTTACTAAAGCCACTGTCCTGAGCCTGTGTGGGTGCTAGGGTCTGAATGTTTGTGTACCCTCCACCACTGCCCCCAAATTCATATGTTGAAATCCTAATTCTCAATGTGATGGTAATAGGAGGTGGAGACCTTGGGAGACAGTAAGGTCATGAGGGTGGAGCTCCCATGAATGGGATTAGTGCCCTTACAAAAGGGACCCCAGAGAATTCACTCACCCCTTTCACCCTGTGCGGACACAGAAAAGACAGCTGTCTATGAACCAGGAAGTGGACTCTCGCCAGACACCTGATCTGCTGGTGCATTGATCTTGAACTTCCTGCCTTCAGAACTGTGGGAAATAAATTTCTGTTGTTTATTAGCCAACCTGTCTAAGCAATTGGTTATATCAGCTCAGATGGACTAACACAGTGGGCAAGCCAGAAGTGCTGTAAGATGAATGCTCCTGGAGTGGCCCTGAAACAGTGTTAGATGGACATTGGTGGGTAGATATTTTACTTGTCACTCTGCAGTGGGACAGTTCTGAGGGGTCTGCTTCATGGTCTCTCAGAGTGTCCAGGCAGGATTGAGCACCCACTCCTAAGAGTGGGAATGTGTTTGTGGCAGACAGACTCTAAGAGGGCCCCACTGGTCCCTGCCTCTTGAAATTCCCATCTTGTGTGATCTTCTTCCCCGTTGGGTGGTGCTTCTAACCAAGAGGGTATGGCAAAAGTGGTGGGAATCAGATCCACGATCATGTTACAGAAGATGGCCCCTTCTGTCTTATTAGCAGACTCCCTCTTGCTGGCTTTGATGAAACAAGCCACTATGGGAGGGCCACACCAGTCAATTGCCAGGGAGGAACTGAGGTCCTCAGTCTAACAGCCTGCAAGAAACTGAATCCTGACAGCAATCACATGATCTTGGAAGTGCCTCCTTCCCCATTCAACCTTTTGGTGGAGACTGCAGCCTGGCTGACATCTTTGCAGCCTATGATACAGAGGGCCCATCTAAAACATTCCCAGATTTATGACCCTCAGAAACTGCTAGATAACAAAGTGTGTTATTTTAAGTTGCTAAATTTTGGGGTAATGTGTTATGCAGCAGTAGTTAACTAAAACAGTGCCCATTATCACATCTTCTATTGGCTTCTCTTCTGTATCTTTGTTCCCCATTTCTTCATCCTACCTCCTGGGGCCACCTCCCCAATAAATCACTTGTACAAAAATACTTATCTCCAGTTCTACTCTGGGGAGAACCTGGACTGGAACACTTGGGCCATCTGCTTTGGTTTTTATGTGAATCAGTGCAAGTTGGAATACGTCAAAGAGCAGAAATTGTCTTAAAATTTTCACTTGGTGGTTGACATAGGTAGGTTTGCACTAGGCATCCATCACAACCTTCTTCTCACATACCTTCCTTTTTTTAATTTTAATTAATTAATTTTTTTTTTTAAATTTTAGAGATGGGGGAAGGGAGGGAGAAGGAGAAGAAGGAGAGAAACACTGATGTGAGAGAGAAACATCAGCCCTGGCTGCTGTGGCTCAGTGGATTGAGTGCAGGCCTGTGAACCAAAGGGTCGCTGGTTCAATTCTCAGTCGGGGCACATGTCTGGGTTGTGGGCCATGTCTCCAGTAGGGAACATGTGAGAGGCAACCATACATTGATATTTCTCTGTTATTATTTATAAATAAATAATAAAATCTTAAAAGAGAGAGAGAGAGAGAAACATCAGTTGGCTGCCTTCTGTACGTGACCCAACTAGAGACTGAACTCAAAACCCAGGCAAGTGCCCTGACTGAAAATCATCCAGCAATCTTTTGGTCTGTGGGATGATGCCCAACCAACTCAGCCATACTGACTGGGGCCTCACATATCTCCTTGTAATGCAGAGGCTGAGCAGCAAAACATGGCATTTCAAAGACTTCCTTGCAGCTAGAATTCTGGAGATGAGTTAGGTCCAGTCGACTGGAAGCACTCTAGAGCTGGAAGATGGAGGTCCAATACTTTGCTGCTTCACCAATTAGTACTAGTGAGGATGGTTGGTGAGATCTTGGCTTTTTATTTTTATTTCCTAGCAGAATTTCAGTACCCTTAGCTTGTGAGTTTCCAGAGAAGTTTTGCCAGTTGCAGCGGCAGCTTCCTGATATCTGAATTATGACCTGGAGTTGTGGTTTTTGAACTTATCACTTTGGGAAGTGGTCTCCCAATTCCTTCCTGTATTAATAAAGGTAACCACAGCTGCTATAAAAACCCTGTAAGCCAGTGCTTGTTTTTTTTTAAGATGACAGAAGTATGATTTTTGTTCATGTGAAATCAACAAGGTGTTTGGCTATTGGTTTCTTTGATGAGATTGGGACTTCCAAGATGCAGAGGTTAGCCATTTGAGAGATTTGTTAGAGGTGATGCAGATGTGGGGAAATGCAGATGGAGGCAGGGAGGCTGGGAGAACCATGGGCAATGTGCAAAAGAGAGGGAGGGAAGGAAGGAAGGTGGGATGGAAGCAGCATAGACGGCAGGGCAGCCATCTGAGAGAGCCATGAGAGATGTGGCTAGAACTCTGAGCTCATTGTCTTGTCCCAGAGAAGCCCTGCATCTCACAGGACCTGGGCTGCCTCAGTGTCCCTATCGCAATCAGTTACAGGTGGGCAGCAGCCCATGGGAGCAAGACTTGACACCTGTGCAGTACTGGACTTCAGAACTCAGCAGCTGGAGTTCTTTTTTCTGCAAAGATGTATGCTAAATGTTTATAGCAGGATTATTCACAATCACTAAGAAGTGGAAGCCACCCAAGTATCCATCAATGGAAGAATGGACAAATAAAATATGGTATACACATATAATGGAATATTGTTCAGTCTTTATAAGGAAGGGAATGCTGACACACACTGCAACATGGATGAACTTGAAGACATTACGCTGAGTGAAATAAGCCAGTCACAAAAGAACAAGTACTGAATAATTACACTTATTTGAGGTCCTTAGAGGCATCAAATTCAGAGATGCCAAGTAGAATGGTAGCTGCCAAGGGCCTGGGGAGGAGAGTGTGGGAACATGGTGTTTAATGGGGGGTGAGTGTCAGTTTTGCAAGATAAAAACTGTTCTGGAGACGGAGGGTGGCGGTGGCTGCATGAACTGTGAACACACTCAACGCCATTGAACTGCACACCTAAAGGGCTAAGTTGGTAATTTTTATGTTATGTGTTTTATAACATAATTTAAAAAGTGGGATTTTTTTTCTCCTGTCAGTTAGCCCTGCTTGATCCATGGAACCTTTTGGTTTTTGCATTCATCACTGAATTAATGGGTTACAAGAGATTAGTGCTGCTTATGTGGCAAGACTCTCATCTCCAGAAGCTCAAGGTCACACATTTCCCCTCTACCTCCATATTCTCTGTTTCTGCCAGGACCTGCCATTCTTCCCACCCACCCACCCACCCACTCAAGACTTCCCCTTGTAAACAGAAAGAGTCTATTTTGCCTCAACTATGGCAGCCAGAGTGCTGGGGAGTCAAAGTGTCCCTAGAGCAGCCTTCCACTGATGACTGAGGGGAGTGGGGGGAGCCACACCCCAGCTCCCTTGCCCCTCAGGTAGATGACTCTCAGGGTCTCCCGGACTTTCCTAGAGGAATTAAACTTTAGTTGCTCGTGGAGGTAATGGTTTTGCCAGTGCATCCTTTAGTACAGGGGTGTCCATCTCATTTTCACCAGGGACCACAACAGCCTCGAAGTTGCTTTCAAAGGGTCGAATGTAATTTCAACTCCCTAACAGTTAAGGAGTAAGTCACACTTATACAGTCCTGAAATTATTTCAGCTCTTTGAAAGCAACTATAAGGCTGATGTGGCCTCCAGTGAAAATGAGTTTGACACCCCTGCTTTAGTGGTTGATTTCTCTTTCTTGCATTGCATCCCTATTCCTTTTTTTAATCCTCATCCAAGGATATGTTTTTATTGATTTTAGAGAGAGGAAGGGGTTATGTGTGGGGGACATTGATGTTTCTCTCTCATTGATGTGAGAGAGAAACATCAATCGGTTGTCTCCCATGTGTGTCCTGGACTGGGGATCAAACCCCCAACCCAAGTATGTGCCCTGTTCAAGGATTGAATCCAAGACCTTTTGGTGTAGGAGATGATGCTTCAACCAACTGAGCCACTGGGCCAGGGCTGTATCCCCATTCTTTACTGAGGCTGCTTCCTAAGTACTCAACTTATCCTCAAAGCCTTGTCTCAGTGTCTGCTTCTGGGGGAATCCAAATTAAGACACTCTCAGAGTAGATTATGAGTCTATCCAACTTCAACTTGGTTGTGTGTGTGTGTGTGTGAAGAAAACACAATTTAGAAAGGCATAAACCTTGCAGAGTTGGCATTGCTCCAACACAAGACTTTATCTGACATTCCCTACAGCACATGGACTGGGACCCTCAGTAGAGTTATGTGTCCTAGAAATGGTTGAGATTGTTTGCGATTTGAAGTGTATGTGTGGGGGAAGCTAAAGAATTGAGTTTGCCATCAACCCAGAATTGCTAATATTTTTAAATTATTTCTTTCAGCCCTGGCTGGTGTGGCTCAGTGGATTGAGTGCTAGCCTGAGAACCAAAGGGTCACTGGTTTGATTCCCAGGCTAGGGCACATGCCTGGGTTGCAGCCCAGGTCCCCAGTAGGGGGCGCACGAGAGGCAACCACACATTGATGTATCTCTCCCTCTTTTTCTCCCTCCTTTCCCCTCTCTCTAGGAAGTAAATAAATAGAATCTTTTAAAAAAATAAATTATTTCTTTTAATATTTGGAAGCAGTCTTGGAGGAGTTGGCAGCTCCCCATCTCCTCTCAGTGTGCAACTGGATGGAGCTACAGGTGTTTCTGAGAGCAAAGAGCAGCCACACACCCCCTGTGCATTCACTGACACCATCCAAGAACTCCCATTTTCTGACTCCACTTTGGAAATGACAAGGCTGTCAATAAATGTAAAAGGTCGAGCAATTTCTTTGCCAAATACACGTTCAATTGGGAGAAAACTGCTTGTCTTCCAGCTCAGGAGCACCTGTGCTGCTTGGCACCACACCTGGTTTGGTAGCTCAGGGGGATAGTGGAGTGCCTTGTGCTCTCCTGAGTCACAGCCTCTCCGTAGGCACACACCATCGTCAGAGACTGCCAGCCCGCTGATGGGCATCTCATCGCTCCTGTGCCAACAACGGACTTCCGCAGAACTGAGGTCTGGCTCTTCATGGGGGTTGATAAAGAAATAGAAGCAGAAAATGGATTCTTTTTTATTACACAGAAGTTGGGTGGCTTTCAAGGCAAATGCTTTTAAGACAAATGCTTGACTGGGCTTTGGGCGGAAGTTTCTCGGGTTTTTACTCACTCTCAGAGCAATCTGACACGGAGATCAACCAGGGCTTGGCAGTACTTTGGGAGCATTTGAATGAGGGGGCAAGGCCTTGTGATCACCATTATGAATTTTGTGAAAAATCTTGGAACTTATCTGGTGAAATTGGCAGGCTGTGAAAGGAGACTAAGCCTGTGGAAATTATTCAGCTCTAGCAGAAAACTTATACAGCCGGGTGTAGAGTGAGACATCTGCAGATATGCAATTAAAATGGACTCCCTCCAGCCCTGACTGATGTGGCTCAGTGGGTTGGGCGTCATCTGCAGATTGACAGGCCACCAGTTCTATTCACAGTCAGGGTGCATGCCTGGGTTGCGGGCCAGGTACCTGGCTGGGGGCGTGCGAGAGGTAACCATGGATGTTTCTCTCACACACTGATATTTCTCTCCCTTTCTTTTTCCCTCCCTTCCCCTTCTCTAAAAATATGTAAGTAAAATCTTTAAAAGCATGTTTGCTCCCTCTATTAAAAGACATTTATAAGCCATTTCTTACTCATAATATACCCATGTAGTAGGAAGTGTTGCCGCCACCCAGAATTAGAGCCCTTCCATGGCTTCTTCAAGGTGATCTACTGCCTGCCCACACCTGTGACCTTCGCAGAGTTACTTGGAGGCGCTGGAGCCACCTTGCTTATACGGAGGGCCAGACATGCCTGGGAAGCCAATCGCTGATGGCTTTAGGAGTGAGTTATTAACTGAATGTTTTTGTCCCCCTAAATTCATAGGTTGGAGCCCTAACCCCCAATATGACTGTATTCAGAGAATAGGTCTTTAAAGGTGTGATTAATGTTAAATGAGGTCACAAGGGTGGGGCCCTGATCTCACAAGACTGGGAACCTTGTAAGAGGAGACACTAGAGAGCTCACCATCTTTACCCCCACCCCACCCCCCAAAAGGCCATGTGAGCACACAGTGAGAAGGCACCATCTGCAACACAAGGGGAGAGCCCTCATTAGACATCCTCCCTGCTGGCACCTTGACCTTGGACTTCCTAGCCTCCAGAACTGTGAGAAAAGAAATTTATTTAAGCTACCCAGTCTGTGGTGCCTTGTTATAGCACCTCTAGAGTCCAAAAGCCCAGGCCCCTTTGCCTGGGGTGTAATTTATGTTCCAGAACTCCCTACGGGATCAGTCTCAGTTCGGGACTCATGCTGACATTGCATCCTTTCGTGGCTTCTATCTTTTCCCTCCTGTACTTCCTCCACACCCTTAATGGTGATCCTACGAGAGTTTCTTAATTAATCACTTGCATCTGAATTCTTGTCTCAGGTTCTGCATCTGGGAAAATCAGACCTAAGAGATCAGGGAGGCAGAACTTGCCAAAGGTCACCTCCATTTGAGCTGAGGATACAGAAACTGCCAGGACATTATTTCAGCTTGCAGAGCTGTGGAGATTCTATTAATAGGAGTACTGATTTTCCTCCGATATTAGTTAGAATAAGTGAATTCAGCTGCTACAATAGGCAAGTTCTGAAATCTCAATGGCTCAACACAACAAAGACTGATTTCCTCATGTGCCACCTGAGGCAGGTCAGGCAGTCCTCTTCCATCTGGTAGCTGCAGGAAATGAAACACATGGTTTCCAAGATTGTTGGGCAGAGGAGGAACACCAGTTTTTTACGGCTTCCATCTGAAAATGGCATCCATCACTTTTGCTTACAGTTCGTCGGTTGAAACTAGTCATACAACCCTACTGCAAGGCATATTGGGATATGCAGAAAGCACATGGGATATGTGGGGAGCACTGTTTGTTCTTATAGTGGGGCTGCACTTGGTTCAAGGATTAGGTTCTGGAGGCAGCAAAAAAGGCAAAAACTGCATGTGGCCCATTTTACCTTTGAAAATATTTGAAGAAGGCAACATCAATCTGACTTGGAGACTCATGTCTTTTGTTACAGAAAATAATTAATAAGAGAAAAATGTCTTTCTCATTTTTCAAGGCAAAAATTCATCAGTGCTTCTAAAGTTTTGAAATTTTGCTAATAAAACAAAACTAAAATTTGAGTTTACTTTTGTGAATATCAATGAGACGGCATATTACTTTGCTTGAATAAGAAGCTGAATTATACCCCAAAAGCACTAACTATAAAAGAAAGTGTTGACAAATTAGACTTAATTAAGAATAAGAATTGTTTTTTTTTTTTTTTTTTTTTTTTTCAGCAAAGATCCCATTGAGGGAGTGTGAAGCCAAGCCATGGACTGGGATAGTTGCATTTCATATAGTCTGAAAAGACTCATATTCAGGATATGCTAAGAACTCCCACAAATCAGTAAGAGATAATTGTAACAAAATGGTGAAAGGTTTAACAGGTTCTGGTGATTCTGTTTCAGGTTGTGGATTACTTGGGCTTAGTTGGTGCCAAATTGAGGGATGGGTTTACTCTGTTCCATGTTGGTCAATTCTGTGGCTCAAGAAAAAGGGGAAGCAGCTGCCTGGGACATACTCTTTTCCTGATAAGGGAGTGCAAGAACTAAACTAAATCATGCAGGCACATTTAAAGCCTTTGTTCACATTTGCTAATATTCCATTGGCCAAAGCAAGTCACATAATCAAGCCCAAAGTCAATGTGGTGGGAAAATATTCTACACTCATAGAAGGAGGGCACTGTAGTCACGTGCAAAGGGGGTAGATGTACTGCGTTTCTAGAAATGCAATTGCATCTATCATAGCTGTCATGGTTAGGTTATGGGAGGGAGGGAGGTCCTTATCCAATGGGCAGGATATCTGAGAGACAGTTTGAGTTCTGATGACACCTTTGATAGCACTCGATCCAGCCCTACTTAGAGTTATGTTCATCCTTGAACTTACCAGAGTCATCAATTAAATCATTCATGACACTTCCTTTTTTTTAAGTTTTTTATTTATTTATTTTTAGAGAGAGGGGAAGGGAGGGAGAAAGAGAGAGAAACATCAATGTGTGGTTGCCTCTCACGTAGTCCCAACTGGGGACCTGGCCTGCAACCCAGGCATGTGCCCTGACTGGGAATTGAACCAGCGACCCTTTGGTTTGCAGCCCACGCTCAATCCACTGAGCCACACCAGCCAGGGCTTTTTTTTTTCCCCTGACACTTCCTTTTTGATTAAGCTATTTTAATCAGAATTCTGTCACCTACAACCACATGATTTCCAATATGCACTCTCCCTCACACTATATTAGAATGCCCATTTCTACTCATCAACAGCAGCACTGGGGCCTGGCTAGTGTAGCTCAGTGGACTGAGCATAAGCTTGTGAACCAAAGGGTGACTGGTTCAATTCCCAGTCAGGGTACATGCCTGGGTTGCAGACTAGGACCCCAGTGGGGGGCATGCAAGAGGCAACCACATATTGATATTTTTTTCTCTCCTTCTCTTTTGCCTTCCCTTCCCTTCTCTCTAAAAATAAAGAAAATCTTAAAACAACAATAGCAGCACTGAGTATTATTATTCTTTTCAGGTGAAGAACATTTTCCAGGTGAAGAACAGTACCTTGTTTAAACTTCACTTATTTATCAGCAATGGTGAACCTTCTTCACACACTTACTGGCCATTTGTTTTTCTCTTTTGTGAGTTGGATTTGGCTGCCTTTTGGAATGTGCCGATATTTCAGGTTGGAGTCAGTTTTGCAGTAGGAAAACATTTCCCAGTGTTTGGGGGTTTTGCTGATGATTATAATATCCCTCAAGGCTGAGAGTTTTTACCTTCACATAGTTAACGTTTCCTGTTGAAATGAGCACAGAATGACATGTCATCTTCCCTAAGCAGACTCAAGAAATGTTATCTTGGGTTAGAGAGCTAAAGAAAAGACAGAGGGCGTGACAGCTGTCACAAGATACCCAGAAAGTGGCATCATATTTCACAATTTCATGGTGACTGCTCTTTAGAAGTATGACACCTTCCTAGGAGAAATCTAATGCTTAAAAGAGAGTTTGCTTATTTAAAAAAAAAAACCCAATATATAAGTCTAACTAATTTCCAGAAGAAAACAGCACAGAAAAAAAATTTTTAAAGGAAGATTTCATTGTCATTTTGAGATCTGCGACCAGAATTTGGGAATCTGGACACTTAGTTCCTTACTCTTCGGGGAGACAGGGGAGTGGAGTGGTTGGAATTCTTGCTCCTCAAGTTGTGATTTGTGGCTTAATAGTATCAGCATCACAAGAAGTTCTGAATCTCAGCCTCTGCCCTGGACCTACTGAATCAGAACCTTCTGCCTGGACTTCAGTGTATGATAAACCTGGCCTCTAATTCTATTTGTTACTTGTTGGTTTTATGGTCTTGGGCAAATTATTTAACCTTCTTTGAATCTCAGTTTCTTTGTTTTTTCTAAAAAATTGATTTTGGGAGGAGGTGAGAGAGGGAGGGGGAGAGGATGAGAGAGGGAGGGGGGAGAGAGAGAGAGATCAGTTTGTTCCACTCATTCATCCATTCATTCACTGCTTCTTATATGGGTCCTCACCAGGGATCGAATCCACAACCTTGGCATATTGAGATGATGCTCTAACTAATTGAACCATTCAACCATGGTTTACTTTCCTTATTTGCAAAATTGGACTGATGAGATGACAGTAACCAACTCACTGGGTTGGGAGGATGAAGTGAACTGGCCTATTGTATTAGACAGGGTAAATGTTAAGATGCTGTAACAAAGAAGACCCCCAAATACAGTGGCTTATGGAACACCCTCTTTTGTTACAGACTTCCGTGAACAAGACAGAGCTGCTTCACACATTGTCATTTGGGAATCCTACTTCTTTTCATCTTGTCGCTTTGTCATTCCTTAAGGTATTGTCCTCTTCTGATAAATTGAGACTGGGTCACAGGCACATCTACATTCCACCTTTTGAGCAAGCCACTCATCACTCCGGGTCAGGCTTCACTGGCAAAACCTTACTCATCTGGCCACACCCAAGAGAGGCTGGGAAACATAGTCTCCCACTGGGCATCCAAATGCCCAGTCTTCACTGAACCTGTATCAGAGTCTTCCAACTGCATCTGCTCTGGTGAATTGCAGCCTGCATCAGGCCACATTTTTACCGTGATATTTTTCAGTCCAGAAGCACTTGCAACCTCTGATCCTGCTACACGCTTGTGATACAGCACAAGTTGTGATGTATCGCTGCCTCTGCCATTTGGCCAAGGTGATTACTCAGTCCTGTCTAATTACCTGGTCAGAAGGGAGATGGATAGTTCTGCAGTCACCCTGGGATTCAGCAGCAGTGGTGTTTTTAGGGTATTTCCCCATGTGTGAGAGGCCAATTAGTTACATTTGCTAAGTAATCTAACAGCTGCTATTAGCCTTTAATGATCTTAATTCCCAAGGTGGCTTGGTGGCAGAAAAGCCATTCTCCCTGCCAAGGTCCCCAGAGGACACATGTTTGCTCTCAGCATCTGTATGTTGGAGACCAGAGAGGAATGGTCTCTGGATCCTGCAGCTTTCTAGCTGAGGGGGTTAGTAATAGAGCCCATATTCGGCTGAAAAATTAAACCCTGAGATTGAAATTGCTCTGACTCCATCCCAGGGGCAAATGGATTACGTTCTCTCAAAACATTTGTCCTTAGAGATGAGCCAGGGAGAAGGTTTTTTTTTTCTCTTTATTTAATAGCAGTTTACCTTCTTTGTACTAAATTAGAAATCAGTTGTTATCTAACTGCAAGGGAGGCTGGGAAATGTCTAGTCGGGCCGCTGTGTTCCTGGCTACCATTCTATTACTTTGGAAGAAAAGGGAGACGGATTTGGGACAAGGGATGTGATCCAGAGAGCCTGGGGGTCTGAAGAGGTGGGAACAGGAGTGGCTCTAGCAGTGACAGCAGAGACTGGCCAAGGTGACAGTTTCCGATGGGCAGCCACAACAAAGTACAACCGAGTGAGTGGCTTAAAGTGTTACTGGCATTGGAAATCAAGAGGAACTGCCAGAGAAATTTCTGGACAAATCTTATTAAGCTTATGCTTGAGCACAAAAGGAAGACCTTCCCAAGAGAAACAAGGTTTTGGTCTGCTCCTCAAATGGTTTGAGGGAGAGGCTTTTATTGACAAGAGGGGAGGATTCATGCAAACTTTGAGTGGAGAGTAGAATTTTCCACATGGGAGCTGGAGAAGTAGATGGTCAGAGATAAAATTCTGCTTATTTATTTATTTTTCATCACTTTTAGAGAAAGAGGAAGGGAGAGAGAGACACATCGATGTGAGAGAAGCTTTGATTGGCTGCCTCCCGCATGCGCCTGGACCGGGGATCACAGGGGGTTGTCTGCGTCTGGACTGGGGACTAACCAGGTATGCACCCTGACAGCCCAGGTATGCACCCTGACCAGGATCTGCACCCAGAAGCTTTTGGTTATGAGAGGACACTCCGACCAACTGAGCTACTCCGGCTATGGCTAAAATTCTTCATTTTTTGAGCAAGAAGTTGGGGTGTTGGTGACATTCTTGTGGTGGGCTTCTCTGGTGTTTCTTCTGGCCACCTAGTGTTCTTGGGATCCCGGGCCCAGGTCCCTATGCTATCTGAAAAACAACAAAATGTGTTCCCTCACAGTTCTGAAGCCTGGAAGTCTGAAATCAAGATGTTGGCAGAGCCATGCTCCCTCTAAGGCCTGTAGGGATGAATGTTTTTTAGCCTTTTCCTAGCTCTGGTTGTTTGCCTGCAATCCACTTGGAGCTGACTTGGAACTGTGGTACTTTTTAATCTCTGCCTTGTCATCACACAGTGTCGTTCCCTGTGTCTCTTCTCTCCTTCTTAAAATGACACCAGTTGTATTGAGCTAAGGGCTGTTTCTCCTCCAGTATCACCTCATCTTTATTAGTATAACCTAACAAGGTCATATTCTGAGATACTGGAGGTTAGGACTCAAACATATGTTTTTTTGAGGGATACAGTTCAACCCATTACAGCCAATAACCAAGAACCACAATGATGAGGAACCCCTCATCACGTGGGACCATCACGGAGAGGTAATAACTTGACAACCTATCCTACCCTTCTCCCTGCCCAACCCCATGCCAGGCACCATCTGAGCTCCAGAAAACTAAGATGCAGCACTAGGGGAACCAAGAAAAAGCATCCCACCAAAAAGAAGGGCACCCCAGTGCGCTGAGGCAAGGTTTCCACCATCCCACAGAATAAGATTTTGAACTAGTCGTGAAACTGTTAGCAAAAAATAGTTACATCTCTTAGGTACCTTAATTGGGAACTGACATTCACACCCTTGAACTGACACTCAAGGGTTTGAAGGAAGGAAGTCCAAACTCCTAGACCATGGGGTGGCAAACTATGGCCCTGGGGCCAAATTTGCTGGCCGCCTATTTTTGCAATTAAAGTTTTATTGGCACATAGCTATGCCCATTCACATGCTATCTATGGCTGTTTCCATGCTATGAAGCCCAACTTTGTCATTGCCACAGGGGCTGTATAGCCTGTAAAACCTGAAAATATTTATCTGGTCTTTCTCAGGAGTTTGCCAACTCCAGGCTAGGTCAAGTTTTCAGTCCCTCTACAATTTAAGATGAGTTTTAAAAATATATACTCCACATGAACTTTCCAAACTATTAAAACTGGTATACACAAAGTCCTCCAAGCCATCAGCTCTAAATTTTTTTTTATTTTTTCCTGACATAATTAGAGGGGAATCAGGACTCTACCTGTTCACACTCTCCAGAGGAGAACAACTGAGTGGTAAACATGGAACGTCAACCTAACAGCTGGGGAATTATGGGTACATCTATTTCAGCAGTTGGGTGCAGATGATTCCTGTTTTCACTCAATGCACACATGACTCAAAGTCTACTTATTGAAAAATGAGTGACCCAAAATACTCTGATGCAAATGAGTGTTATTAAACACCGTAGGCTTTGCCAACCACCCCACAACAAACTGAATTGGTAATAACAAGCTAAACCCATAGTAATTTATCATTAGCTAAGCAAGAAGAACAGCATTTGAAAACCATAGCCAGCTCAAGATAACACCAAGACAAAATATTCCTTCATGAAATTATGAAGTTTTCTACTATTGGCATGCATGTGTGTGTAATGCTGTGAGATATTATTTGGCAACCAGATTTCAAGGTGGAATACCCAATGAGAGCGCTCAATAAACTATAGTAATTTTTGCTCTAAATTTATGAACGCTATGTTTAAGTCTTAATGACTTGCTCAGCACAGGTGTGATGGACACCTGCCGGGTTTGCCTGTCTAACACACATTCGTCTTTCTTCTGTCAACATCTTCTGATTTTCCTTTGGTGAATCATTGTCCCATTATCATCCACATGGTTTGAGAAGGGCCAGCTTCAGAACCGCGCATATGACCAAGACTAGCCATTCAGTGTATTTAATCTTTTTGCCCATATTTTAGCCATGAACACACAGCTCAAGCCAAACCAATGAGACTCAATCTCAGCATTTTTGTCATAGTTGCTAAGCTTGGAGAATGAAACTGCCTACAGCAGGGATGGCCTGACAGCTAATGAAGTAACACAGAGGGAAGCAGGGCCTAGAATAGAAACAGACAGATTCCTAACACAGTTTGAGCACCTGGATGCAGCCAAGCCTGAAGCCAATATGTGACACTCTCTCTTAAGAACCAAAGGAGGGATTTGCACTTTTGCAGCCCCTCAATACCATACTCTGAACATCTGTAACCTAAACATGCCAAAAAAGGTCACATTTTATAACTGAGTTTATATATTGAAAAAATAAACCCTAGATGGGATTTTTATTACCCCTCTATTGATGGCTGAAATTCAGCACTGTCTCTTCTTTCTGGAGTCCTTAAGAAGGAAAATAAGCCTACCTACCACCTCACCTAAGCCACTTTTTGGATGTGATATGAAATCAAAATATTAGGCTTCAGTATGTGATAATAAACAATAAGAATAAATCACCCAGAAAGAGAGAGTGAGAAAGAGAGAGCGAAAGAGAGAGAGAGAGAGAGTGAGAGCGGGAGCGAGGGCAAGAGAGAGAGAGAGAGAGAGAGAGAGAGAGAGAGAGAGAGATATTAGAGTCTGTGCTTTGAGAGGCAACTTGACAGTGATTTTTCAATTCCTCCAAACTGTTGCACACAGAAAAGGCTTGGCAAACACATGCTTCAGAGTTCCTGGCTGCTTATTAATAAGTTCCTGGCTTATTAGTTTCCAAGGGCTGCCATAACAAAGTACCACAAATTCGGGGACTTGAACAATAATGTTTGACTCACAGTTCTGGAGGCTGGAAGTGTGGGATACAGGTGCGGCAGAGTTGGTTCCTTCTGAGTGCAGTGAAGAAGAACCTGTTCCATTCTGCTCTCCCAGCCTTTGGTGATTTTTCTGGCAATCTGGCATTACCACAACCCCTCCCCCCCGCAAGCTCTTTTCTTTTTTCCTTCCTTTCCTTCCTGCCTTATTGAGGTATAATCGATTAATAAAAGTGCATATATTTAATGTGTACAATGTGATAATTCGATATTTGTATACTTTGTGAAATAATTACCACAATCAAGCTAATGAGCGCATATCTATTGCCCCACATATTTTTTTAAGTGACAACAACACTTAAGATCTACTCTCTTAGCAAATTTCAAGCACACAGCACAGTGTTATTAACTGCAGTCACCATGCTGTACATTACGTCCCCGGGACCGATTCGCCTTGAAACCGAAAGCTTGTACGCTTTGTTCAGTATCTCCCCACATCTCCCCACCCCCACCCCCTGCTCCTGGTAACCACCCTTCTATCCTCTGTTGCTATGAGTTTAACTTTTTCTTTTAGATCTCACATGTAAGTGAGATCATATAGAATTTGTCTTTCACTGTCTGGCTTATCTCGCTTAGCATAATGCTCTCTGAGCCCAGTCATGTTGTCACAAATGGCAGGATTTCCTTATTTTTGATGACTGAATATTATTCCATTGTATGCATATACCACCTCTTCCTTATCTATTCATCCATCAACAGACCCTTGTTTCCACATCAGGTCTTACAAATAATTCTGCCAGGGGTGCAGATATCTCTTTGAAATACTGATTTCATGTCCTTTAGGGAAATACCCGGAAGTGGGATTGCTGGATCAAATGGTAGTTCTATTTTTTTGAGGAACCTCCATACTGCTTTCCACAGTGGTTGCACAAATTTACATTTTCACCAACAGGGCGAAAGTGTTCCCTTTTCTCTGCATTTACAGCAACACTCATTTCTTGCCCTTTTGGTAAAAGCCAGCTCTTTTCCTTTCTCTCTGGAGCCGTTTTCAGAGCCCCATGAGCTTTCTGCCCTGCTCTCCCGCGAGCCTCAGTGTGTGAGTCACAACACTCTTCGTGCCCTCTGGACGTGTGGGTGCCACACCATCATCAGTTTCAACACTGAAACCCAGCTTTGAGGGATGGTTCCCCTGCTTTCCAGACGACCATAATATACAGTGAAGGA
The DNA here is from genome assembly GCA_004027475.1 of Anoura caudifer. Taxonomy (NCBI): domain Eukaryota; kingdom Metazoa; phylum Chordata; class Mammalia; order Chiroptera; family Phyllostomidae; genus Anoura; species Anoura caudifer. Next base: position 19,936 of record PVKU01009276.1, read on the forward strand.
AAGCTGGAATTTTTCTGAAGAAGTTTTGCTTCACAAGGACACAGTAGAAAGCAACATAAAAAAAGAAAAACTCACAAAATGAAGTTTTTCCATCTTCATATTTTCCCAAGTCTGGGCTGCCACAGGTGTGACCCCCTGTCCAGCTTTCTTAACGTCCACCTCTCTCAGATGTCCAGACTCTGGCAGCAGGAGCACCGCATGCTCTGCACCAGGGCTTCCAGCTTTTGCCGAAGGAGAAGAGGCAGATCTGGAAGGCCATGGAGGAAAGGGAGAGGTGTCTCGGCTGCTTGCCGTACTGGGGTTTTCGAGGTTCTGAGAATGTATGGAGATGAAGAGGAAGATGCTTGCCTGAGACTTTGGGATACCAAGGACCACATTGCTTTGGGGCCCAGATGACACAGTGCGAAGCATCGTTCAGGAGGTACTGTTATGGACGGAAGAGGGTCCACCCACTTGATGCCCAGCTGAGCCAAACACTGAACACCAGGATTTGTAGTGGACAAATTAAAGCAGTTTATTGGCAGGGTATCAAGCTAGGAGAACAGCAAGCTACCATTCAAAATCCTAACTCTCTAATGGTTTTTAAATCAGAGTATTTAAAGGCAAAGATCGAGAGTTGAGGGTCGAGGGTTGGGGTTAGGGGTCATGGGTGAAGCTGATTGGTTAGTTCTTGTGTAAGCCTCAGTGCTTTTTCATAGTAGCCTGATTAATTCACCCCTGACTTATCTTGTCTGGTGCCTTGGTAACAGTAGTTGGGTGATCTAACCAGGTTGAGGAACCGAGATGTTGCAAAATATCTCATCATTGTGTGTCAGTGATGTTATCTTTAAGGCAAAGGGCAGAAATGAAACATCTTGTCACCACTGTTATTATTTAAGCTATCACCAGTTTATGCTTAACTGGCTACATTTTTCTATTATCTCAAGCAAGGTGTACTTTTCCTGGAACTTGCTTTATAGGCAAGCCTCTTACTCTTTGACTATAAGCTACATGACAACCATAGCAATTGAAACATTGAGTTAAAGCCCATACCTGCATCTTAAAACTATATGATTTAAAACCTAAATGTTTACTATGGATGTCAGTTTCAGTGCCTGCTGCTGCTGACAAAACCCAGGAAAGGATACATTCTTGGAGATATTGTTGGTCCTACAAGGTGTAAACTCCAAGGATGTCACCTTCAGGAGCAAAGCAAAAGTGTGAGCTGGGCTGGAGAGGTTGCTGTTTGATGCACTCATGGAGGTTGGAAGTCACTAGCACCCCTTGTTTTTAGGAAACTGAACTTTGGCAGGGTTGGGGAGTCTGAGACTCTGGGTGGGACGAGGGGCTTAAGGGAAGAAGTGGTGGCCCTGGCTTTCAGCTGAAGCAAAGGTAAATGTGCTCCGGACGAACGCTTCCCCAGTCTTAAGCACAGACCCACAAGGCTCCCATGGAATGACATCCAGTGATGGGACTTGTTAATAGTGCAAAGAACCAGATACCCAAGGGTAATTCTATGGCTGAATGGAAATTGCCCCCGAAAACAGTGGGTGAGCCTCTTGGAAAGCATTTCTCCGTTAGGAATAAGGCTCCAGTGATCTATTCTGTTGTCATTTAGCTTCTTATTAAAGGGTGACTAACTCATTCTGCTTTGCCCTGGATATCCCTGGAGTTAGCACTGCAAGTCCAGTGTGCCAGGAACTCCTCAGTTCTGGTTAAACCATGGTTACTCTCCTCCACGATTTCATTAAATCAGAAACCACAGCAAGTCAGTATACCTGAATGCTAAATTTGTGCATTTGTTTGCTCTATAAATATGTGTTAGTTCTTGGTGGACTCTGTTGGGGTTACAGCATGAACAAAGTCCTTATGTTTTCTGTCTATGACCCTCACCTTCAAGGAGGACACCAGTGACGCATAAATGCACATGGCAGTACTTCCTCTGATGGAGAGGGCATGAGGAGGAGGAGAACCTAGTTTAGAATGATGATGTAGATAAGGGCTGTTAAGGAGGCTTCACTGAACAGGTGGGATTGATTGAATCCCTGGCCGCTGGTGACTGACTCAATCTCCAGCTCCTGTCTCCTCCTCTCCCCTCCCTGGAGATAAGGGTGGGACTGAAAGTTCCAACCCTCTAATCACGTGGCTGGTTCTCTTGGCAACCAACCCCCGCCCTTAGGTGCTCCCAGAAGTCACCTCCTTAGCATAACAAAAGACACCTTTATCACTCTGCTCAGAAAATTCCAAGGGTTTTAGGAACTCTGTGCCAGAAACTGGGATGGAAACCAAATATATACAGTATTTCTTTTTTTTTTTTTTAAATCCTCACCTGAGAAAATGCTTATTGACTATAGAGAAAGGGGAAGGGAGAGACAGGGGGGAAGAAAAACATCTATATGAGAAAAAACATTAATCACTGCCTCTAGTACCAGATCGAACTCACAACCTATGTATGTGCCCTGACCAGAATTGAACTCATGACCTTTCGGTTTACTTACGGGATGACGCTCCAACCAACTGAGCCACACTGGCCAGGGCCAAATATACATTTCTTATAAATCACAATAGCCCAGATCTCAAGCTTCCTTTTCTTGGTTTGTCAGTTCCAAAAAATTCCCATGATTTCCTGCCTGTCAATCAAGTATCTGGAATTGCCAATGTCCAGGTGCCTTATGGCCTCAGGAAATCCTCACGTGAACTACCCCCTTCCTCTTGAGTGAGAATGTGGTCTCCTTGGCAACAAGGTTAAAGTTCTCTCAACTTCCTGTCTCTTCATTGGGAGTTTAGTTTCCCAGGACAAGAAAACAAACAAATAAAACCTAGACACCTTGTACTGATTTCTGTATAACTCACAGTGATTATGAATCACTGCAGGGGAAATATTTCCACCTCTCCTTTCTGTCACTCCATAGTAAATCCTCAACAATCTTGCCATGAAACGAGCATACAGTCTAAAATGAAGGCTCAGTACGCGTGCTGCTGACATCTGGTGAGACTAAGAGGGCCTCTGATGACCGAATGACAGCACCCCTCCTCGCTCTGCCCCCTGGCCAAGCACCCTTCCTTATCAAACAGATTAGGCGCAGCGCCTGCTTCTCCCAGAGCGGTGGGTTTCACTTCCTGCCAGCCCCGGGAATGACTCCAACCAGCCAATCGCATGCTGCCATCAGAACCAAGGGTCATCTCACCCTCTGGTTGCTCTAAGCCTGCCTCCCACAGCCTGTTTGTTCGCTGTTTCCCAGTGCAACCCCATCTGGCACGCAGTCCCCTCTCTTCCCCAGCCTGTAAGTACATGTGACTAACAAGCGGTTGTTAATCTCATCTGTCCACTGTTGGGTGCTGTGCCATCCACTGTTGGCCATCCTCATAACCCTAGGGCGGGAATCTCTGCTTCCCAGCGGGGTGAAGGGGAAGCAATGAAAACAAGCAGTGGTTTCTGTCTCTCCCTCCTCCCTGCCCTCCCACCACCCAACACATCTAAGGGGTGTGACACACCCCTGTTAGAAACACTGTCACTATAGGCTAACAGTTTAGACCAAGGAGGGGCAACCCCATGTAGGGCGTGTGTGTCTTTGTGGGGGTGTGTCTAAGATTAACAAGCCCCTCAGGTGGGATCCTCATGAGCAATAAAAAGAAACGAACCACAGGTGCTCAGAATGAGTTGGATAGATTGCAAGGGTTTACACAGAGTGACAAATCTAATCTCAAAAGATTACATGTGGTATGATTCCATTTATATAACAGCCTTGAAATGACAAAATTATAGAGATGGAAAACAGATTAGTGGTTGCCAAGGGCTGAGGAGCGGGGTGTATGATTTACCAAGGGTTAGGATGAGGGAGTTCTTCCTGGAAATGGAACAGTTCTGCATCTGGATTGTAATGGTGGTTCCACAAATTCATACATGGGATAAAATCGCACACCCCCTGCACCCCTCCCCCCCACACCACAGACACAGCTAGCTTCCCAGGCGAAACTTTAGGCCATGTGCTTCCATCCCAAGCTGCAGAACCTCTAATTTCTCCCCTGCCCAATGTAAGATTGATTATGAATTTGTTGGTTTTGATAGAAAAAGCTCAATCTCTAGTCATACTGTCTCTGACGTGGCACTGTGTTTGTACAAGGCACACAGAAGTCCCGTGCATTGGACCCCCAGCCGACAAGTATTGAGTACTGACGATGTGGGTGGGCTGTCCTACACTCTTGCCCTTCAACTGGCCTATACGGATCAATGGCTACTTTCTGTCTCCAACTCTGGCTCTACCTGAGAGCTCTCTGGCTGCAGGAACCCACACTGATCACACATGGGATTGGCTAGATATGTGCAGGGCGAGTACACACCCCCATGGGCAGCCCTCATCCTGTGATGCATGGGAGCTGGAGGTTAATACCCTACTGCTCCCCTCCCCACCCCGCCCTGGTGCAATAACTCCGAGGTACGCTTCTGCACGTCTCCCAAGGTTTCTTCGTGGAATCAGTCCTCAGTGGTAACATGCTTGCTGATATACCTGTGCTAACCTAAAAATAAAAAGGGCCTTTCAAAGTGAGGGGCAACAGAGTTTATTGAGATCAATAAGAATAGCTATTCAAACAGAAGCCCAAATAGTGTCTGATGAGGAGACAAAGGCACGGGGTGTCAGTGAGAAAGGGAAGGGGAACAGTGACGTCAATGGCGGGAAGGCATCTCTGTGGGTGCAGGTGACCTAACACAGTGATGCTAACTCTAAACCATGTTTGTAATTTTCAGTCCAGTAGTTACTGGTCCGGTAGTCATAACTGCTTTTTTTGGTTATCTTTGCAAATAGTCCCTAGGACACAAGGTTGTCCTAGGCTCACTGTCCAGAGGTTACTTGGCCCTGTTTCTAAGGTTTCCGAGGTCTGAGGTGGAAGACGTGCAGGGTTGTTCCTCTGGAATGGCAGCCCTGGCTCAGTTTTAAAGTGGCTCTGTTCACATTACTGTTTACACCTGCATGGACTCTCTTCTTTTTCCTGTTTCATGTCCCTACTAATGCATCCTGGGCCCATCTCTCACATAAACCACTTGGCTTTGAACCCTTGTCTCAGGCTCTACTCTAAAGGATCCAACTTAAGACAAAGGACCATGCTTGGCCCTATGATGAGCAGAGGGGAAGTCAGATGCGTGCACAAGGTAAAGAGAAGGATAGTAAAATACTCTGGGTCTTTGCACATGTCAAGCGCTTTTGCTTCTGTTTTCCTCATTCATTGCTTGCAATAACACTTATGTTTGCATTTACTTCTAGGTACTTTACATATATATAACATATATTATATAATATATATTTATTTATATATATATAAACTCAGTCTTCACAATACTATGAAGTATAGCTGACTCTTGTTATTTGTAGTAGTTACATTCTGTAAATTCACTCAAACCATGAATGAGAGAATTCTGAGCTATTGCTCATTGGGGAACATATCCATCTATCCATCCTTCCACCTACTTACCTATCACATACAGTATGATATTAAATACTAAAACAACTCATCCTGGCAGATTCTGTTTTCTTTATTTTACAAAAGATGAGTGAGGCTCAAAAGAGTTAAGTGACTGGCCCGAATCCATGGCACTAACAGGTGCCAAGGCTGGAATGCAGGAGCCAAAGCTTTTTTGCACATCCCTGGGGTGTGTCTGCATGAGGCTGAAACAAAAAGGCAGAAGGCGGCCTTGTTCGACCCCAACTGGGAGCATGCTCAGGGGGCGACTTCGATTTCCCACCACTCTGCACACAGGCAGGAGTGGCCACCAAAGGGCCATGGCTTTTGACTTGGGAGTTGCAGATGAACTTTAGTTAGGCCAATTTACAAATAATGAGAATTAGCTGTACATACTGTTATCATACACTCTTGACAGATGAGGAAATAGTGCCAGAACCTTTGAGGAATTTGTCCAAGGTCGCCCAGCTAATACATAAGTTGTAGTGGACTGGAGTTTGAGTACAGACAGCCTGAACCAGAGGCCAGGCCTCTAACCACTGCTCTATGATGCCTCTTGATAGACCCATGTGGGGAATCACAAATTAGCATACAGTCTTGGCTGTGAGGGTGTTGGTGACAGGGCATCTGGCTTCTCCCAATTCCTCAGAGAGGGAAAACATTCCAACAGTTAGAAATTCTATGGAGCCATAAAAAGGGTAAGAAACAAAAGTAACACTTTCCATCTTTCTGCGGTAGGGTGTTAAAGTAAACAATAAATTGATTTAACAAAGATAGATCAAGTGGCAATGGCTCAGCTAAGATCACAATTTATTTCTTGTTCTGTGGGGGTGGGCAGCTGTCTTCCATGGGTGACTTCCCAGGTGGCTCTACTTGGGATTGTTCCTGGCCAACAAAGCTAGGGAGAGGGCATAGAGGGGACCCCCACACTTCTTAAAAACCTCAACTCAGAAGGGGCAGAGTCTCATCTGCTCTATTGTGGAGTATCAGCCCACAACCAGTCTCCCTGTAAGGAAGGCTGGGAAATGGATTCCTTGGCTGGGGATCCAGGTAATGAGGAAAAGGAAGGCTGGCTTTTGTTGAACACTCAGCCCACAGTGTAAATTTTATCAGGAAAGAAAATTAAAGCAAAGAGAAATGAGTCCCATTCCTGCTAATATAACTCAGCAGACAATACACAGGTAACAAGTGGGTGTTCTGCTTCCCTGTTCAGGTCTATCAAGATGCACATAATTTTTCATCTTATAGGACACATATTTCTTACTTTCCTTTATTGTTTTCAAACTTTCATCCTGAGGTCAAATGTCTGTTTTCTTTGAGATTCTTTCCTTCCTCTCCCTGCCTATTGTCACAGGGAACTACATTTCCCAGGATCCCTTGCCAGAGAAAGTTGGCCAATGGGAGGCAGGTGTACAAAGACTGGAGGGTGGGACAAGGGAGGAAACAGGGTATATCTCCTCTTTCTCCCTCTGGTCTCTCGTCTTCTCTACAGCAGTGGTGGTGTCTCTTCCATGCTTTCAGATCCTCCTGCACACCCTTTCTTTGACTCAGCTCCTGCTGGACAACCCATGTGACTCCAGCTCCCACAGAATGGCCCTGTTTCTGGGCTCTGAGAAACAGTCCCTCTAGCCCTATTACTGCTGTTGCTAACCTTCAAGTTGTCCCTTTGGTCCCCGTTTGGCTTCTTAGTTCCCCCATCACCCGAATGACCAATTCCCTGTATTTAACTTCCTCTCTTTGCAAGTTCTAGTGCTCTATTTTCCCAGCCAGACTCTAATGAACACCAGCATGTTACCACTTGTGCACTCTGTCACATAACTTTGCAGAGCCTCTCTCCAGAGTGGGCAGAGTAACTTCTCTACTCGTTTCTCTTGCCATCCTGCCACTTGCCCTGAGAATAACATGGCTGCTGGTTCAAGAAGGGCAAGAGACTCTGACAAGAGTTTAAATTGTGGCCTTGAGTCTGAAATCTGCAGGACAGGTTGGCAGGTGAGAAATTCAGGCAGGATTTTTATGTTAGGTCTTGAGGTAAAATTCTTTCTTGTCTAGAAAACCTCAGTCTTTGTTCTTAAAGCCTTCAATTGATTGGATTAGGCCTTCCCACATGATCAACTATTCTTTACTCAAAGTCAACTATTTAAATGTTATCACATCCACAAAATACTTCACAGCAACATCTAGACTAGTGTTTGATCAGACAATTGGGTCCCATGGCTTAGCCAGATTGGAACATAAAGTTAACCATCACAGTCCCCTCTTTGTCAGCTTGGCACCCATACACATCTGCTTAACGACAATACTAAAGTCATATTTCTGCTTAATATACTACAATTATCCTGCATACAACTAAAAATGCACTAAACATTTCCCCAGAACAGAAAGCAATTTCCTTGGGTGATGTTCATTCTTCTCCTTGATATATTATTACTTAAATATTATGGTATAAAGTTCACAATACTTAAATACTATGCTGTGAAGCATCTAATACATCTTAAATTATATTATAAGGGAATAGAGATGGAAGAAAACAAAGATATTTGATTAATAAATATATACACAAACATTAATAATGAAATAAGGAAGAAATATTACAATTATAGTTCTTCTTTTATACCTGGTTATATGGTCACAGCTGATACTTATTGCTGCCCATTCCATATTCCCTTTGCCCTCAGTAAACACCTTAGCTAGTTGTGATTCTTAACCTGGTGGGGTGACCCAAATTTTCATTCGTGAAGAGTCTGGGTCATTAGTACTTAAGCAGCTTTGCTTGATTGGGTTGTAGATTTACATTGGTTTTGATCATAGAGCATGGTAGCTCTAAGAGAAATCTGAACCTGTCATAAAACCTTTTGACTCCCCATTGTGTAAACAAGAAAAAGAAGTTTTGAGACTCTGTGTTATCTGGCATTATTACCACAAAACCCCCCGACAAATACAAAAAAAAAAAAAAACACAAAAAACAACGCATACAACCTATAGCTTTATAGATACAGACACAGGGTCATCACAAATACATAAAAAGCTCAAACACCAGAGCAAAGAAAAAAAAAGACTTAGGAGAAAAATGCTGAGATGTTAGCTCTGATTGGCTTTGGAAGATGGATGGGTTGGTTGCCTAGATCAGAAATATAAGTCATATAATCTTCACCAACAACAGTAACAATGGAATTAATGAACTCCCATTACTGCCAAGTGCAGGGGTAGTTTTAGATTCAGGCACAGATGGACCAGATACATGAAGGATGTTGTCAGGGCACCATCTCTCTTCATTTTCACACTCAAGTTTTATTCTCAGGTAAGCAGACCCCTTATGATGACATTATGAACACTGATCATTCTAGGCTTACTCTCCCCTGCCTCGCCCTAGGTTGATCCACACTGATGGAAAAAGCTGATCTCTTTCCTGCTGGCTCCAGTCCAAATCCTGGCATTATTTGATTGGCTCATCTTGGGTCATCTTCCCCCCAGAATAATCTCAGAGGCCAGGGGGTGTCCTTCTGAAGAGTGAATTTACTGCTGGAGCTAGAGATACAGTCAGTCCTTCCAGCCACATGAAATGAGAAAGGTACAGAGGTGGGTGGTTTTCCAAAGGAAAATCAGGCTGTTGCTATCAGAAAGATTGTGGTAATGGGTGCTGCACATTTAAAACAGTATCTGTCTGCCACAATGAGTGCTTTTGATTTTCTATATATATCTTTTAAATTTTTAACTGATGTGCATTATTTATGTTCCTCCAAAATTCATATGTTGAAACCTAATCCCCAATGTGCTGGTATTTGGAAGTGGGACCTTCAGAAGTTGATTAGGTCATGGGGTGGGGCCCTCATGAGTGAGATTAGTGCCCTTATAAAAGGGACCCCACAGAGCTCCCTCATCCCTTCTGCCATGTGAGGACCCAGCAAGAAGACACTGTCTTTGAACCAGGAAGTGGACTGGCACCTTGATCTTGGGCTTCCAGCTTCCAGAACTGTGAAAAATATTATAAATATCTGTTGTTTATAAGCCACTGGTCTGTGGTATTCTGTTATAACAGCCTGAATGGGCTAAGAGAGCTTCTATAATGAAGACATGTCTTTAAAAGGAACCCCACACCCCTCCTAGTTACCCTGCTTACGTATCCTTTATGTCTGTGTCCTTGTGGCAGATGTGCCAGTTGGATAGCCCCATGATCCGGAAGGATGGAGAAGTTCCCAGCTATGGCAAATCAGCTTTCTAAATTGAGACCAGATGTTTGCGTTGGGGGCCTTTGAGAGGAACCATGTGTCCCTGGGCTGGTCACTGCTGTCTAAGTGAGGCCCTTCTTGCTCTTTTATTTCTGAATGCATGTGATGCTGAAATTCCACGGTGTTCTGCTGCTGGAAAGACATTCAACTCCGTGATTCTGAGAGATACTCTGTGGCTGTCATGGGAGCCCTCCAACCAGAAGAGACACCCACCTCCCAGGTCAGGAAGTAACTGTCTTAGGAGAGAAGGGCATTGGGAAGGACATTCACACTGAGTGGTGGACTGTTGGGGGCTGGGATAAGCCTGGTACAGGCTGACACAATCAGACCTGGAAGGCTACGCCCGAACGCTGCGGTCAGGAGCCATAGAACTCCCCCTTCCAGACATGCAGGTGGCACACCAATCGGTGCCTTGATCACGCGCCCGCCATACACCCCCCGGCCAATCGCCGGCCAAAGCACGCTTTGAAGCCACCTATCCACTGCACTTCCTCCACTGCCCCCCTCTATATAACTCCCTCCATTTTGAAATAAATTCTCAGCTTGATCAGAATTCTTTGACTTGCTGTCTTTCTTTCGCGCCTCCTGTCCCAACATCCCTTTTCATCCGTTACAGGCATATCGGCGGACCCCGTTGACTGCCTCGCGGGCCGAGGCAGTGGACCACATGCTGAAATTGCCCAGGAAGCATTAGAAAGCAATGTATTCAGAGCAAAGAGGTAGTAGTTAGAGATGCTTGAAGTTTTTCCAGTTTTTAAAAAACTTGTGGGAAAATACATGTAACATAAAATGTACAATCTTAATCAGTTTTAAGTGTACAGTTCAGTGGTATTTGATCACATTGTTGTACAGCCATCCACCACCTTCCATCCCCAGAACGCTTCCTGAACCGAAACTCTGTTAGTTAAACACTAAGTCCCCATTCCCTCTGCCCCAAATACTGGCACCCACCATTCTACTTCTGTCTCTATGAATTTGACTATTCTACCTTATACAAGTGGAATCATGTAGCATTTATCTTTTGTGACTGATTTAATTCACTTAGAAAAAAGTACAGGTGCTTGATTTTTATTTCTGATTTTTCTTCTTGAGGAATGGCTAACCATCCTGTGATTTTGTCTTTCTACAGAGTCCTTAGTAGTGATTAAGCTCCTTTTCTTGAGTAAATGTAAACAAATCTCAAGTGGACAGCTCAATGAGTTTTTACCTGTGTAACATTTATGTGACCACATCTAAGATAGGATGTAGACTATTACCAGTACTTTTTGTGACTGGCCTATTTCACTTTGTATAATGTCCTCAAGTTTCATCCATGTAGTAGCGAGTGCCAGAATTTTCTTTTTCTTTTTTTAATCCTCATCCAAGGACATGCATATCAATTTTTGAGAGAGAAGGGGAAGGAAGGAGGGAGAGAAAAAGAGAAACATCGATGTGAGAGAGAAACATTGATTGGTTGCCTCTCATACATGCCCCAACTGGGGACTGAACCTGCCATCTGGGCATGTGCCCTGACCGGGTATCAAACCTGCAACCTTTCAGTTTGTGGGACAACGCTCAACCAACTGAGCTGCATTGGCCAGGGCTCCTCCTTTTTTAAAGGCTGAATAATATTTCATAGTATATATGTATTGTATTTTATTTATCCATTCATTGGTTGATTGATATTTAGGTTGCTTCCACTTCTTGGTTATTGTGAATAATGCTTCAGTGCAAATGACTGCAAATAGCTCTTCAAGGTCTTGTTCTCAATTCTTTGAGTATATACCCAGAAGTAGAATTGTTGGGTTACATGACAATTTTATTTTTTTATTGTTTAATGGGCTTCCATTCTGTTTTCCATAGTGGCTGCACTCTTTTACCACCAACAGTGTATGTGAGTTCTAGTTTCCCACCAACAGTGTATGTGAGTTCTAGTTTCTGCACATCCTTGTCAACAGTTGTTACTTGACAACATTCTTAAACCAAGCTCCCATTTTTTTCCTTTCTGTTTTTCCTTGTTGTGAGTGGAGATGAGGAATATGACTACTTGTACAATTTGGGGATAATACCTTGATTGCAGTAGTTTTTCCCACTGTTGCTTTTGTAGCAACAGTGCAAATGACAACACAGAGAAAGAGGAAAATAACGTCTTCATATTATTATGAACAGTCGTGTGCTGGTAAATGTTTAATAACAGTCTCTCCAGGAAAAAAAAGGAAGAAAGAAAGGAAAAAGAAGGAAGGAAGGAAGGAAGGAAAAGAAAGGGTGGGTGGGCTCCTTGTGTCAATTTCTGGGATATAAATATTTCTTCCATGGCCAATTTCAAGCTGCTTAAGTGGCTTGCAACGATTCTTGAAAATGTAAACAATCAGCTTCTTCTGGCTGGTTTGAGCTGGTTCCAGCACATCACTGATGTATGGACCCCTGAAAGAGTCTTAGGGACCCTTGGAGGACCACACAGCATACTTGGAGAATGGTTGATCTAGAGGATAGTTTAGGAAAATACTTCTGAGAATCTCAGTTTAGGAAGATGGAAGGAAAGTCACATATTTTTAAGAATATTTTCTTCAATATGTGGGACGGGGGGAGAATATTTTCTTGACATTTAATCCTGATTAGTTGTTAGTCCTGAAAGCTGTCAAGAATGAGGGTAGAATGGCATGGTCACTAGGCTGGGAGTAGGGGATATCATCCCGGTCCTGGTGCTCTCACTAATGGTCAGTGTGGTCGTACGTGGTTGGTTATCTCCTGGGGAACACTAGAACAATGACCTACCCCTGCACTTGTTACATGAGAAAATTAAAGGCCTACTTACTTAAGCCGCACTTACTCAGCTGCTGGTGAGCTGCAGATGATGGTACTCCTAAGTAGCACACTCTTGTGAACTGAATTATGTCCCCCCACCCACAAATTCATATGTCGTAGCACTGACTGAATTTGTAGATGGGGTCTTTAAAGAAGTAAATGAGGTTAAATGAGGTCATAAAGATGGAACCCCAATCCTATAGGGCTTGTGTTGTTATCAGAAGAGGAAGAAAAACCAGGGTTCACACACACAGAAGAAAGGCCATGTGAGGACACATGGAGAGAAAGCGGCCATCTGCAAGCCGAGGAGAAACCAAGCCTGCCAACAGCTGACCTTGAACTTCCAGCCTCCAGAAATGTGAGAAAATAAATTTGTGTCATTTAAGCCACCTAGTCTGTGGTGTTTTGCTGTGGTAGGCCAGTCAGACTAGTGCGCAGGACTTCTATGCATCCCTTTTCACTACTTTTTGCTTTGGTTTATATTTATTTCTGGAGAAATCTGATCCTTCTCAGCTCCTGGGTAGAACATGGGACCAGTTTAGGCCAATCAGTGGGCTCCATTCATCTGCCTATAGTCATTGTCTCAGAGGTGGTCATGTGATATAGACTAAGCCAATCAGAGTGAATCTCAGGACAGTGTCCCTCTCTAGTTGTGAACAGGAAGCCTGAAGCACCAAGGCAGCTGGCAGCCGTCTTGTAATCACAGAGACAGCCAACCACCCATTGAAACCAAAACCATGGAGGGCAGAGCAGAGAGATGGGAAGAAACTAGGCCATGATGACATCATTGAGCCAGTACAGCAAGCCTCCCTTGAAAACCCATCAACCTTTATTTATATTTACTGTGCTAGGGCTGCTATAAGAAAGTACCATAGACTGGGTGACTTAAACAGCAGGATTTCTTACAGTTCCAGAGGCTAGAAGTCCAAGATCAAGGTTCCAGTTGATTAGGTTTCTGGTGAGGGCTCTATTCCTGAATTTCCGGCGGCCTCATTTTTGCTGTGTCCTCACATGGCCTTTCCACTGTTCATGCACAGGGAGATAGGTGATCTCTCTCTTCCTCTGCTTACAAGGACTCCAGTCCTATTGAATTAGGGCCCCACCTTTATGGCTTCATTCAAACTTAACCACCTTCTAAAAGCCTATCTTCAAATATAGCCACACTTGGGGTTAGGGATTCAATATGTGAACTTTAGGGGGACACAATTCAGTCCATAGCAGCCAGTAACCCTCTTTATTCAGTTCAGTTCAGTTTGAAATTTTGCTAATTTAAAACCAGTCCCTGGCTGGTGTAGCTCAGTGGATTGAGTGCTGGGTCGTGGACCAAAGGGTCGCTGGTTCAATTTCCTGTCAGGGCACATGCCTGGGTTACAGGCTAGATCCCCAGTTGGGGGCATGGAAGAGGCAACCACACACTGATGTTTCTTTCCCTCTCTTTCTCCCCACTTTCCCCTCTCTAAAAGGAAAGTAAATAAAATCTTAAACCAAACCAAACCAAATCAAACCAAACCATAAAGATGGACCCCTAATCCTATAGTACTTGTGTCATTAAGGATGCAGTGAAAACTTAAGTGATTTTTAATAAGCTGAAGCCTCACTTTTCTCATCTGTAAAATGCTTAAGAGGCAAGGAGATTCCTGTCATTCTCCTAGTGTCACCATGCAGATTAAGTAAAATAATGTATCTGTGAATATTTGGAATAATACAAAGTTCATGGAAGATATTTCTGAAAATTAACATAAACAAGAAAGCTGCCGGGCAATGGTCAGAGGTAGGCACAGCGAGGCAGGGGAAAAAGTGGAAAATGACACACCCTGTTTTTCCAAAGAGACAGATAAACAGCAACGTCAATATGCATACTTGGGGTATGCCTGCCTGACTCACAAGCCCAAAAATAAACCTTCAGACCTTATATGGTGAGAGTATAACTATAAATACAGCAATTTTAGCTGTGAGTGACAAGCCCAATTAGATGACAGAGATGATTTAGAAGGTCTTCATGCAAAGCATCTTGCATAGCTATAAAAAATATGTGATGTGTACAGCTCAAGAAAGAGATGAAAACTAAGAGGAGATAGTTCACGAGCTGTGCATACGTGCTGAAGGCCTGTCAATGCCCCACCCTTTCCTCTCACTCTTAGCCATCACATCCTGGCCCAGATTCCACAGGTCTGAATCTGCATTCATTTGCCAACTTTCTCTGGCCTTTGGGGGAACCCATAGTGATCTGTGCAGTCGGACCAGAAATGCCTGGAAAAGGATGCCCTCCATGAGTGGCCATCAACCAGTGAGTGTAGGAGGTGGTAGACAAACACCCGAGCTTCCTTACCCTTCATTTGGACAATACTGAGGTCTGTATTCTGTGCTGCTTCCCAGAGTTCCCCAGCAGGCCTGAGTTCTAGTTGCCCGCTATGGTCACTCGCTTAACACACTCCATACCAGCTGCCTTTCTTCCCTGTCTCTCTGCCCCCCTCACCCCCCACCCCACCCCGGAACCACCTCTACAATAAATGACTTCCACCTGCATAGTGTCTAAGACTCTCCCTCTGCAGGATCCCAAACTAAAACATACTCCTCCCCATGCCTGCACATATTTTGCCATGAATAATAAGTTTTTCAAGGTGCCTTCACACACAATGGGGTATTATTTGGCAATAGAAAAAGAATAAACTATTGATAAACCTAGCAATATGGATGAATCTCAAATGCACTTATGCTTAGTTCAAGAAGCCAGACTCAATGACTACATGCTGTATATATCCATTTATATGACTTTCTAGGGAAGGCAGAAACTATAGGAACAGAAAACTGTAGAACAATGAGCATTATGCATGGAAGCTGCAGGAAGGGGTTAATTGATGCGGGTGATGGAACTGTTCTGCATCTTGATTTTGGTGGTGGTTCCATGGCTGTGTGCATTTGTTGAACCTTATAGAACTGAACACTAATAGAGGCTGGATTTGACCATAGATAAATTATACCTCAATTTAAAAAAGTCCTTTAAAAAAGAACACTCACCATCATTGTCTTAGTTGGTTGCCATAACAACTTCTATCAATCAGGCATGATTATTCATTTTTTCAGCCAACAGTTTCGAGAGGTGTCTGCCCTTTACAACTCTACTCCATTCTTTCTCCTTTCACCCCAAACCCACTTCTGCTTGCCTTGCAACCCACCACTCCTCCCAATTGTTCTTGCCTGAGTCACTAGTGATTTTATATTTGCTCAAACCCATAGCTAATTTTCAGCCCTAACTTCCTTGAGCATCTTTACCATTTGGCACTGTAGTAGCTCTCACCTTGGAACTCTTCCAGCCCATGAATTTTGTGAAGCTTCTCTGTTCTCTCTGCCTTGCATTGTCCTTGGCTGCTCCTTTATCCCATCCCTCCTCATTTGCCTGCCTTTTCCTCTGCTCCTATTTCTCCTCACACTCCCTAGGGGAGCTCATCCAGCCTTTTTGCACCACTTATATACTCATGATTTCCGAATCTGTTTTACCTCTTATCCCCTTACTACTTGCCCAGATTTCCAGTTTGATATTCATCAGTTGATTTTGCAGCCTCCAAAAAATGATGTTAAATAAGGGAAGCTTTTTCTAAAGCTTCCAAAACAAAACTTATGGCTCAGTGTTACCGTCACCAGGTTTCAGGCCACTTACTTACTGTCATACCTTCTTTATCCATCCATCTGTCGTTAGACACTTAGATTGTTTCCGTATTGTGAATAATACTGCAATGAATACGAGAGCGCAGATATCTATCTCTTCAAGATCCAGATTTTTTTCCCCTTTGGATGTAACCTAGACATGGGATTGCTGGATTGTATGGTAGTTCTATTTTTAATTATTTGAGGAACCTCCATATCATTTCCATAATGGCTGCACTAATTTACATTCCCACCAACAGTACGCAACTGTTCTCTTTTTTCCACATCCTCGCCAACACTTGTTATCCCTTATACTCTTTTTGATAATAGCAAAGACTTACAATCTTGACCTCCAATGTCTAAAGTCAACACTGAATAAAGCTGATGAAAATAGTGCTATTTCATGTTCCTTTGCATTTTTTTACAGCTGTGGAAGTTGTACACCTTGAAAGAAAAAGTACACTTCAGAAATGCAAAAAAAAAAAAAAGAAAGTGAAGATTTCCACTTTCACTGAGAGCTCATCAATATCACTGATTTGTAAAGAATCCCCTCAAACCTATGTCTATGAATATGTATATGCCAATGTTAATTCTGAAAGTTAGAACATATTGTATCTCCTGTTCTGCTATCTGCTTTATTTATTAAGAGTCATTGGACAGTTTGTGATTTTAATGCATTTATTTGTGATTGATGAGGGTGCTATGGTAACCTGTCTGAATCTCGGAACCTGTGAATGTTACCTTTTATGGCAAAAGGGACTTTGCAGTTCTGATTAAATTAAAGATATTGAGATGGAGAGATTAGCTTGGATTATCCAGGTGCATCCGATGTAATCAGAGATTACATCCCCTGCCCCTTTATAAGAAGGGGCAGGAGATCTGAGACAGAAAGTGATGTGAAAATGGAGGAGGAGACCGTGAGCCAAGAAATGCAAGGAATGACTTTTTAGAAGCTGGAAAATGTAAAAAAAAATACATTCTGTTCTACAGCATCCAGAAAGAAGCACACCTTTGCCCCCACTTCGGTTTCAGATCAGTGGAACCCATTTCAGACACTATCTTTATGTTTTTAAGGCACTGAGTTTGTGGTAATTTGTTAGAGCAGCAATAGGAAACTGATACAGATGCCATTCCATATTGCGGCATATTTTATTTATTTTCTGTTGATGGGCATTTCATTACTTCGGAATTTTTTTGTTCTTACCAATGACGCTTGTGGAAGATTGCCAAAATGGTTCACTTCTTCACTCGTCCCTGTATCTACACCTTTGATACTAACTTTGTAGCATGGTAGCACTTTGACTGTAGGTTTGTCCATGTGACTCACTTTGGGTCCATAGAATGTTGGTAAGAAAGGTGCCTATGCAACTGGGCTGACTTGCCCTTGCACCACAGCCATCACCATGAGAACACACTGAGGCTAGACTGCAGCAGGATGAGAGACATATGGAGTGTAACCAAGTTGCCCATGTTATTCCAGGGTCAGCCAACCAACCACTGGACTTGTGAGCAAGTCTAGCCAAGACCAGCAAAACGATATGATTCTCAACTGACTCCAGACATACAAGCAACACACCATTTTTATGCCATCGACATATTTGTTACGCAGCATTATCTTGGCGATAGGTAACTGACACAAGGCTGTTCTAAAGATTTGTGCAACTGTCTCTCTAGGTCAGAGTTAATGTTGGAAATGAAGAGTTGAAATAAATTGTTATTGTAATGAACACCTTTTGTAGTGTCTACTTGTCCACAATGCAATGACCTTTCTCTACCCATCTCTTTGGGAATTCTTCTCCCATCCAAAGAAATGGACCAGAAAGCCATGTCTGTACCATGTGATTGCTCCTCCCTCCTCCCTTCCCCCAGCCACAATTGTCTGGATTGGAAAGAGCATCTCACCCCAACTGGCTATTTCAGACCCTTTCTTCTCCTTTTGGATTGGGACTAAAGTTTCTGTGGTTTAGCTTAGAATTGTCTCTTGATTGAAAGCACAATGAGAAGAGGATCATTCTTATTTTCTTCCCAACACAATAAATGCAAGAAAATAATAATAACCAACTATATTTTGAGTGTTTATTGTCTTCAAGGAACTATGCATTTATTATCTCATTTTCTCACTCCAGCCCTGTAATTCAAGTCCCACAATTATTCCCATTTGACAAATAAGAAAACTGAGACTCAGAGGGATTAAAAATGTTGCCCAAGAGTGATGCAGACTCTGGCCAGCGGGGTCTGTGTGTGGTGGCTTCGATGAACAAATTCACATGGACTACAGAAGTCCTGTGGAGAAAAAGGGACGGCATGGCTGCTCTCTGAGTGAGAGAGGCCCCAGTCCCTGCCTGGACAGGCTTTTATTGCTTCTCTGGGTACATTACATGGAGGATGGTCCTCATTTACTATGCACAGGTTCACTGCAGGGGATTACCTTTTACAGATAACAAAGGAAAGAATGCTGCTAATTACTTCAAAGAGAAGGATGTTGTAGATGCAAGGGGAAAAGTGGTTGAACTGGTTACACCGCATACTTGGGAGGTTTAGCACAGACTTAGGAAGTTACTTTAAAGATGTGCAGTTAACATTTTCTGCCTCAATTCAGGGTGAGTGAGTTTTAGCAAAAAGCAAACCTCAAAGCAGCCAAGGTACAATGCAGGCCCAATTCCCCACGGGAAAACTGATCCATGGGTTTGGTTCCTGTGTGCCAATTTGCTCCCTGCTGGTTTTCTGAATCAGGAGCTGGGCTACATTCGCCACTGCCACACGAATAGGTTCCCTACGCAACAGCACATAGCAGAAAGAAGCAGAACCCGGCCTGTCTCTCACAAGCCTGACCACAATGCTGTATATTTCACCATTACGTGGTAAGGTGTTCAATGAATATTTGAGCATAAGTATTTATGTGGACGTAGAGTGGGAAAACTGAAGCCAATGTGTAGACGTTGAAGAGCACCAGGTTCTGATGACTTTTTGATGACCAGTTCTAGCTCCTGTGAGAAGCGAGTTTGACTCTTGATCTTGTATTACTTGAGGTATGACATATCCTTTCCCTTTTACCATCATCATCATCATTTTGCTTAGACTACCTTTAGTTAGGTTCTACTAAATACTTCCAAAAAATTCCAAGTTAATAATAGCATCATGTTTAGATTTTAAATGAGTATTAATAAGATGAATATAACTTTGCTCTCTCAAAAGTTTATGACAATGTTTATACTCATTGCAGCATAAATTAATGTCTGTTTGGGAGAGAGACAGAGAGAGGGAAACGTCAATGTGAAAGAGAAACATCAATCGGTTTACCTCCTGTACTCACCCCAACTTGAAATGGAACCCGCAACCTAGGTATATGCCCTGACCCAGGGTTGAATCCAAAACCTTTTGGTGTTCAGGACAATACTCTAACCAACTGAGCCACCCAGCTAGGGCAATCTGGTAGCTTCTTACAGAGTTAAACCTACACTCACCTGATGTTCTGGCAATTCCACTCATGTTTACCCAGGATAAATTAAAATATGTGTCCACACAAAGGCTTGTACATGAATGTTCATAACAGGTCTGTGCATAATTGTCAAACACCAGCAACAAACCAGATGTCTATCAATAGATGAGGGGACAAACTGTGGTCCATTCATACAATGTATATAATACAAAGGGAGAGAAACTAATAAACAGACCAGCATCGACAAATCTCAAGAGCATTATGTTGAGTGAAAAGAGCCGGACACAAAAGAGGGCATCATGCATTCGTTTCTGTGCAATTATGGATTACGTGAATTTAATGTATGGTGACAACACAGAGATCAGTGGTTGTCAGGGGACAGGGATGTAGGTGCTCACTGCAAGGGGCACGATGGACCTTTTGGAGAAATGCTCTGGATCTTGATGGTGGTAATGGTTACCTGGTGTGTACATTAGTCCAAACTCACCACACTGTACACTTACGATGGGTGCATTGTATCGTAGGTAATATACACCTCAGTAAAGCTGGTTGTAAAGTGTTATCCCTAACCGACCTAGTGGCAGGCTTTTCTCCATGTCCCTCCCACCATCAGACTCCATCTGTGAGCCTTCAGAACCTCTGTTGCTAGCCTGGCATTTTTTGAGGACCACCCTATGATAAACACTATTTAAAGTGCTTACTTATTTTATAATCATTTTATCAAGATGATTAGCCCATTCAAGATTCTTAAACTATTTTATGAGGAAGAAACTGAGATTGTGATGATGGGTCGAATGCGTTTGCCCTGCCTTGTCTGCTCAGGCTGCTGGAACAGAACGTTATAGGAAGAGGGCTTATCAACAACAGACATTTGCACTTCACCGTTCTGGGGGCTGGAAGTCCAAGATCGAGGTGCCAACATATCTGGTGTCTGATGAGGACTCACTTCCTTGTTCATAGACAGTGTCTCCTTGCTGTGTCCTCACATGGCAGAAGAGACAAGGGAGCTCTCTGGGGTCCCTTTTGTAAGAGCACTGATTTTGTTCATGGTGCTCCACCCTCATGACTTAATCATCCCCAAAGTCTGTACCTCCTCTACCATCACATTGGGGGTTAGGATCTCAACATGTAAATTTTTGGGAGATATAAACATTCAGTCTATAGTACCCCCAAATATAGGACTTATGTTGAAGTCTTAAGTTCATAATGTTACTTTATTTGGAAATAGGGTCACTGCAAATGTAATTGTAGGCGACTCTTGAACAATGAGGAGTTTAGGGCTTCCAACCACTTGTGAAGTAAAAAATCCACGTATAACTTAAGTGAGCCCTCTGCATTTGGAGATTCCCAACCTCAGATCAAAAATACAACTGATGCTTGAACAAGGTTGGTTTGAACTGTATGGACCCACTTATAAGTGGAGTAAAAGTGAACCCATGTAGTTCAAACCTGTGTTGGCCAAAGGTCAACTGTAGTTAAAATGAGGTAACTAGGGTGGGCTCGAATCCAATATGACCAGTGTCCTTAAAGGAAGGGGGAATCTGGACACAGACACACCAGAGGGAGAACACCCTGTCACCGTGAAAACAGCCATCTACAAGTCAAGGACAGAGGCCTGGAGCAGATCCTTCCCTCACAGTCCTCAGAAGGAACCAACCTCCCGACAGCTTGATTTCAGACTTCTAGTCTCCAGCACCATGGGCGAATACATCCTTATAGTTTAAGCCAAGCAGTCCGTAGTATTTTGTTCTGGTTGCCCTAGTGCACTAACGTAGCAGCTCAGAGACAGTGGAAGTAGGAAGTGGCAAAGCTGAGGTCTAGCACAGGCAGATTGGATTTGGAGCATGAATACTTTCACTGCGTGTTCTTTCTTGGTTTAGATGATTGTCTCACGCAGGCCAGGAATGAGGACATTTTTATCTCACATCTCTTGCTTTCCTCCCTCTTGATTGCCCACCCCTCTCTGTTACCAGGTAATTGGACTTTGCCCAGGATATAGAAACAGCAATTCTTTCGCTGCGCAGATGGTAAAGGTGTTCACTGAGCACATGGTGGACCGTGTCAAATTTCCCAGCAGCGCCCTGTGTGTGCAACATCAGCTGTTGGGCTTAGAGAGCCATCTCCACCACCCTGGAGGTGAGTATAAGTTCATCCAGGTGTCTGCTCATTTGGGCAAGATAAATATAATCAGGAGAACATAATGACCCTCTTGTTTTGGGCAAGCTGGCTCAAAAACAGATGTCACTAGGGAAGTAAATGTATAGGTAGAAGGGTCCTTAACATTTACTGGGGATTTATGGCAGAATCTATTTTTCCCCTGTGTATCTGTTTCCTTCGGTATCCAGAGAAGAAAAAATCAGGTCAAGCAGACTGCTGAGAAAAATGATCCAGACCTCAGGAATTCAGACAGTAACTGATGATGCTCTGACAACTGAGAACTGACTAAAGGAAAAGAGGTAAAGTCCATTGGCCATCCAGTCCCACCCTCCCCCACTCTCCATCCTGCTCTGCTCCCTTGGAGATTGACCTATAAGGATGACATCACTGGGCTCTCTTGTCTCCTGATGTATTAGTCAGGGTTCTCCAGAGAAACAACCAATAGGACGTACATATATAGAAAGAGATTTATTATAAGGAATTAGCTCATGCAATTATGGAGGCTGACAAGTCCAGAATTTTAAAGGTGAGCTGGGAAACTAGAGATCTGGGAATATCGATGATATAGTTCCAGTCCGAAGCCTGGCAGGTTTGAGAGACCGAGGAAGAGCCAGTGTTTCAGTTTGATTCTAAAGGCAGGAAAAACCGATGTTCCAATTCAAGTCCAAAGACTTCTCCTGGAGAAAATCTCTCTGGCTCAGGAAGCTCAGTCTTTTGTTCCAGTCCTGCCATCAACTGATTACATGAGGCCCACCACACTTTGGAGAGCAATCTGCTTTACCCAAAGCCCACTGATTTAAAGATTAATCTTATCTGAAAACACCTTCACAGACACACCCAGAATAGCATTCGGCCAAGTGTCTGGGCACTCCCTGTGGCCCAATTATATTGACATTAAACCATTGCACCTGGCTTCCAGGTAGTTCGGCCAATTGGAGGCACTCACAGATGAAAGACGAAAGAAGAGTGAGGCTGGGGAATGTATTTCTTGGCTTCCTCTATTCCAGGTTGCCATGCATGTGTACATCCACCTACTGAAGGCCACAGTTCTTCAGGTTGCTTGCTGCCCCACCCCCTCTCTGTCTTCAGGTCTGGAAACAGCTCCACCTCTTTGCCTGTTTGGGACTGGGTGGGAACAGCTCCCTTCTGTTCCCGGAGATGTTCCCTGAAGCATCCCGGAGATGCTGCTGCGTTATCCCATTGACCCTGCTCTTGTTGTAAGTACATTTTACTAAATGCTTCTCACATTACCCAGTTTGAGCATGCCCTCTGTTTTCCGAATGGACCCTGATGGATATTAACAACAACAACTAATATTTATATAGCATGCACTTTGTGTCAGGCACTGTTCCAAGTGCTTTGTAGCTGTTAACTTTCCAATACCCTTGTAATGTAAATACTGTCATCATCCCCACCCAACAGATGAGAAAGTTGAGGTACAGAGACGTTAAGTGACTTCCTCAAAGTCACAGAGCCAGTGAGCACTAGAGCAAGAGTTCCAGCACAGGCTGTCCGGCACCAAGGCCTTGATCATTCACTATTGCTCTGATTTTTCCAAGAAGCAAAGAGGATGATGATGGTGACAATGAGAGTGAAAGCTGATGCAGAATGGTGCATGCTTGCTGCATCCAGGCCCATGTTGCGTTCTCAATCTTCACTTTTGAATTAATCTTTGCCATAACATTTTCTGGTAGGTGCTCTTGTTACTGCACTTTATAGGGGCAGTCACAGAGGGTCAGAGAGGTGAGATGGCCTCTCTGTGTCACAAGAAAGAGTGAGGATTCGAGTCTGCGTTTGGAGAACAGTGGCAGAGATAGGGACACAGAGAGTGTGAATAACTGGGGCCAACTGTCCAACTTGTTCATGGTCATCAAACCTTGCAAAAGACATGAGTTTAAAAGGTGGCTGACTCAAGATGGTCTCATTCGCATGAGGAAAAAAGAACTTTTTCCCTTATGCAATGGCTATTTATGTTCATCATGAAGTGATTCATACAAGTCGTGTGATTTAAAAACAGGAAAATTCCATGCTAATTGTATAGGCTTATGACTCTCGGCATAACAATGACAGCAGCTTACACTGGGTAGCATTTTAGAGAGCACAATGCACTTTAATATCAGATATCTTGTTTTACACTCAAAACAGCCCTCCCAGTTTTGAACTGGAGGACATGATAGCTTAAGTGACTTGCCCAAGGTCACACAGCTATCAGTGGCAGAGCCCAGAATTAAGAAAAATATTTGACATGTAGCAGGTGCTGAGAAATCTGAGCACACCAGCAGTCAGCACACTGTAGCTGGGGGAGGGGGGGCCACATTCATCCCACAGTTTTACTGGCACACAGTCAAACCCACCGATCACAAGTTGTTTCTGGTGCCTGGACAGGGGCAGAGCTGAGGGGATGTTGTAGAGATCACATGACTCACAAAACCTAAGATACTCATTATCTGGCCCTTTGCAGAAAAAGGTGTGCCATCTCTTGATATACACCATCTCAGATTTCAACTTAATAGTTTAATCTGTACTGTACACACATGTTTCAAAAACCCTTAAACATAAAGAGGTCAGCAGGCAAAGCCCCCTCTATCTTTGTCCCCTCAGGCCGGTCCCCCAGCCCACAGAGAGCCCTTGTGATTAGTTTTCATGCATCTGTCCAGAAGTGGTTTTAGCACACATAGAAGCAAAGGTTCTTCCCCCATCCCCCACCTTTTCAACACCGTCTGCCAGGCCTCGGGACCCCAGGACTTGGTTCCCTCACTTTCTTTTACTTCCCAGGCCAGGGGCTCCTCTAGTGCTGACCTGGGGGCGCTCTCACCCACAGAGAAGCCCCTCCTTCTTTGTGTTCTTCCTATTCCACCAACCCCATCTCTTTAAAAAAAAATTCTAAGCACACACAAGGAAGAGAGAAGAATCAATGAAAAATACAATGGACCCAGAGGTCCCCATCCTCCAGCTCCCTCGCTTAGCGACCTTCTGTTCTCCTTCCCTTTTCCTCCCTGTTTGTTGTTTATTCTTCACTGGGGTTCAGTTCACATCACATGAAATTAATCCCCCTTTTTAGCACATTCAGAGTATTGTGGCCCATCACCTCTCTCTAGTTCCAGGACATTTCCCTCACTCCAAAAGGAGGACCTGTCCTCATTAGCAGTCTCTCCTCCCTGCCCTCCCCCTGACTGATCTGTGTCTCCATGGGTTTGCCTGTTCTGGACATTTCTTAGCAATGGAATCACACACCACATGGCCTTTTGTGTCTGGCTTCTTTTGCTCAGCATAATACTTTCAAGGTTCATCTATCTGGTAGCACATATCAGAACTTGGTTTCTTTCTATGACTGTATGATATTCCATTGTATGGACTGGCCACATTTTGTTTATCCACTTATCTGTCTATGGATATTCTAGTTGTTTCCTGGAACATCATATTACCTCACCCATAAAAACTTCAATATGCATCTCTCACAGATAAGGACAAAATACTACCCACAGTCCTTACAAAATTAACACTAATTCCTTAAGATCCCCTAGCACCCAGTTCAAGTTCAATTCTCCTTGTTTAAACAAATCCAGTTTCTTAGACTTATTCTGATGATCATTTGGCAATATATACAAATATCGAATCATTATGTCATGTACCAGAAACTAATATAATGTTATATGTCAATTATACCTTAATAAAAAGCAAAAAATAATGCTACTTTCCCCAATGAGGTAGATCACCTCACTTTGTCTCCATCCTGGGAAGAATATGGGGGCCCTCTGTGCTCTAGATGCTGCTGGGGAGGTGTGTCTTTAAAAGGGGGCCCCCATGCAAAGGGACATGGGTCACTCAGTTTTTGGGTCCTGAGCCTACACAAGTGGCAAACAAACCAATGAACTTGCAACCAATTGCCTTTTGCATTGAACGACTCAATTTCCCCTTCACCAACCTTTCTGTTCAAATAGTACAACCCCTTTGCCAAAGGAAGGAGGTTGGGGTGAGGGGAGCTGTTTTGAGAATGGATAGAAACACTCAGAGGGGTTAGCAGCTGTCCTCTAATGATGTTTTTTTTTTTTTTTTTTTTTTTTTTTGTTAGGGCTTCAATAATTTAGGTTTCGATCTGGTGGAGGGGGCTGGTTAAATGACAAGCATGATTGATTCCACCCCACCAGGCCGGTTACACATGCCCCCTCTGCAGACCCCCAAGGTGGAGGAAGGAGAGCCCACGTGTTAACACTTTTCTTCTGTTCCTTAAGAGCAGCCAGTCTGGAAAGAGGTGGGGTGGGGAACGACAGCATCTTCCAGAGAGCAGAGTGCTGCCGGTGCTGGGAGGTCGCAGGGCAGTGTAAGGGGCATGGAGAAGACAGGAGAAATTGATTTCCTTCCACCCCTCATCCCCCCTCCCCTCCTCAGGAGCAATGGAGGCTCATGCCCTTGGCTTGATGTACCTCCCCAAGCTGGATCCCTGTGCAGCACGTCGCTGGGGGTGATCAGGAGCTTTTGAGTCGCTCCCCCCCCCCCCCGCCCCAGCATCAGGGAAACCTCCTCCTCTTTTTCCCCCTGGCAGCTGGCACAGCAGCCCCGATCGGTGCCTGCCTTTGTGGGGAGACTTCAGCTCCGAACAGGGCTTCTTCTGGCATTCCTCCTTCTCTCTCCTCTCTCGGGGCCCCTTTCTCCATTGCATTGGGCGGGCAATGGATGCGTGGGCTTCAGCGGGCTTGGCCCCCAGGGTGCTGACAAGGTGGGACCCGCGGGACACCTGGAGGATCTGCTGCGCTGCGCACTAGCCACGCCAGGGGAGCCCCAGAGCCCATGCGATACGGGTGAGTGAGTGGGGCTTCCAGAGGTGGGATGCTGGGGACAGGGTCCTGCTCAGGGTTCTATCTTTATTTTCCTGCTGTAACATTACCTCCGTGAGCCAAGGTGGGAACGCATGGTCTCCCACATACGCTCGCTACTAATAGCTTTTCTGTGGGAGTGGGCAGTTTATTTCCAGATTTTACTTGTTTCTGTCTTTAAAAACCGCCTTTTCTTTCTGGATAGTTTCTCTTGGCTGGGGGTGGTGGTGTTGGGAGATAGACCCCCGACTTCCAGCATATACTTCTTTCGTTCTTAAAATTCCATTTTCTTACAACTGCCCTCAGCCCTTTTGTAGATTTGGTGTCTATGCCACCTGCTCTGGACAGGGGACTTTCCCCAGTGGTTACAGTGTCTGACCTAAGTCAAATTTTACTTTTCTATGTCCTCCCGACCCCCTCACTCAAGTCTACAGTCTCCTCTTCCTACTTTGAGACCCAGGCAGGCCACACAAGTGACAGGGCTAGGAAGCATGCATGCATCCCCTCCCCCAGGTCTCCGGCTTGGGGGGGGGGGGCGGTCCCACGACTCAGAAGTTGCCGAAGCCCTGTGGCGGGGCCTTGTTTTCTGTGCTCAATGCAGCGTGAATGCGTTGGAACAAGGGAGATGGCAGATGGGGTTTAGGCTGTTGAGAAAAATGACATCGTCTTAGGAAACTGCTTGCTATGCTTAATATTTAATATTCTCCCCTCCCTGTGCCCCATGCAAAGCAGGGGCAGCCCCTTGACACATATCTAGACCACCCCTCCCTTTGCTTTTATTTTGTACAGAGCTGACTCTCTCCGGGTGGCTTTTGTTTCTCAAGAGTGAGAAAGACTGGCAGCAGGATCCCTCTCCTCCTCCCTCGGGTTGTGCTGCTGACAGCTTCCCAGGACACGTGCTGTGGGGACCCTGGGGCGCAGGAGGAAGGCACGTGGCCCGGGCTCCCCTGCCCCTCTCCAGGGGCCTTGCTTTGGGGGGTCCTGAGAGACCGATCCCAGAGAAGAAGCTAGAATAGAACGTATACTGGAGCATCGTGCACCTTCTTGGCGGTGCTACCGCATGTGGCTGAACCCACAAGAGTGGAGCTGATACCCGCACCCCTCCTTACACCCAAACAAAGGTGCGCTGGGGTGGGGGGTCTCCACTAGGTATGTAGATGGGTCCCAGTTTTCTGTTCCAAGTCCACAACTTCAGGGCCACCTTGCCATTTTCAATAAAGACTCTTTCCAGGACAGTCTTAGTTCTGTTTTGGGGGAAGGGTGAGGTGCCTGTGGCTGATGCTGGCCCCTCACTCTCTACAGGCCTCTAGTCCCCCTAACACCCCAAACCCAGGCTGCAGTAAGGCTCCCAGGTCCAGCCGTCTGAGAGCTGAGTTTATTCCCGTAGATGTTCCTTTTTCCTTCACCATGTAGGTGTTTGCAGAGATGCACAGAGATGTCACTCCAGGGGTAAGTGCCAACTTCCCTCCAGCTGAGATAGCTTTCATTCAGTGCTGCCCCTACCCCTTAAGTAGGCAGAAAGATCAGGACCAGGCTCCTGAGGCAAAGGGTGGATTTGACATTGAACAAATTACTGGGCGAATGACCCACAGAGTAATGCCACGTGCGGCTCTGGGACATCAAATGCTTGGCACCGGTTTTACTTCTTATTAATTTTTTTATTCTTTTCAAAATGTTAGCTTACAGGACCAGAGGCTCCTCAGTGGCAGAGGGCAAGTGAGGGAGATTCTATTCTAGGATCTCTCAACCCCGCTGTCTTTACAGTGACAGACAGGCAAGGGCCCTTGACGTGTCAGAGCCCCTCCGGCAAGGCCAAGCCTGGCTGATGGAGGAGGCAGGACTGACTGAGCCAAGTGAGAGGGCCAGCTCCTCAGAGCCCCCAGAGCCCCTGCCTCCCATCCAGGTGCAGACCTGGGACCTGCTGGGCCCTCTGGGGATGCAGGCTTAGGCACCATCTAGCTCTGCTGAGCTGTTGATAGAATCTGCATTTGAAATGGATGCTGGGTGAGCAATGGGCCGGTCAGAGTCAGGGAGGCCCTGGAGGTGTCCCGGGGCCCCAGTGCTCCTGGCTGGCACCCAGGCTAACCATGGCACCTGTGTGGTAGAGTTCCTGGGGGGTCTGCCCCCGTAGTGCTGGGTGCATCGAAGGTGCTTACTAAACCTTGGCTACTTTTTTTGTTAAATAAGCAAGGTTTTTCTTTTCTTTTTTAAAATGAAGGTTACATATTTATTGTGATAATTTTAAATGTATGAAGATCCATAGCGATGGATGATTTTTGACATTATTTCACATTGGGGTAATAAGACTTAAACAATTTTCAGAATCCTGGCCAGTGGCAAACAACAATTAGTCAAGTGGAATTTCATATCCCATGCCTCTTAAAACTATGGAGCATTTCACGAATTCGTGTGACATCCTTGCACAGGGGTCATGCTAATCTTCTCTGCATCGTTCCAATTTTAGAATGTGTGCTGCTGAAGTGAGCACACAAAGTTTTTCTTTTTAAATTTGTTTTTGTTTGTTTCTTTGAAAAAGATGAAAAAATGCACTGTTTAAAAACGTCACTGGATACAATTACATTGAATTTTGAAAGAAAGAAAAAGGACATTAGACTTTGCTATATTGGCTACTTTTAAATTCCTCTCTAGAGAAAGGGTGGTGTCCAATTTCTTTTCTTTTTCTCTTTTTTTAATCCTCACCTGAGGGCATGCTTATTGATTTTTAGAAAGAGGGGAGGGGAGGGAGAGAGAGATGGAGAGAAACATCCATGTGAGAGAGAAACATTGATAGGATGTCTTTCGGAGCCCTGACTGAGAACCGAACCCACAACCTAGATATGTGCTCTGACCAGGAATCGAACCTGTGACCTTTTGGTTCACAGGGCTATGCTTCAACCAAATGGGTCACACTGACCTGCCTCTTTCCTTTTTTAATTGTAAAATACACCCAATGTAAAGTTCACTGTTTTAATCATTTTAATGTGAACAGTTAACAGCACTTAGTACATCACAATGCTGTGCGACCACCAACTCTATTTAGTTCCAGAACATCTCCATCACCCTGCCCCCATCGCAGTCACTCCACATCCCCTCCCCCAGCCCCTGGCAACTGCTGATCTGCCTTCTGTCCCTATGGACCTGCCTCTTGTCCGTGTTTCACACACATGAAACCATACAATGGGTGGCCCTTGTGTCTGGCTTCTTTCACTTCTGATTTCTTCTGTGGTTCAAATTTCCTTCCTACCCTTCATCCACATGTCCCTCATCCCTCCCCTAAACCATGCAGGTCCTGTATGAGTAACAGAATCATATTACAGATGTAATTCAAATGTTAATTCTTAGTGACCAAGAACAGAGTGTAGGGATTCTCTGTCCCCAAACATTTTTCAGGATTGGATGGCAGGGCTACTCACATTTTTCTGAAGTGGCTCCCACTTTTGGCATCCAATAATTTCCCTCCAGCAAAAACTATCGCTAAAATTTCTTCCAGCCCCAAGGGGAGGCAGTCTCTAGAGCATTTCTCCAGAGTTTTCAGATCCAAACATGCACAATAATTGATTTCTGATGGCACATAGTTGGTGCTCAATAAATATTTGTTGCATGAACAGAGCAGTCAACACTGATAATCGCCACTGTAATGAATTAATGCCGTAACATAGTAATACATTGTACCATGTGAGCCACTGACTGGCTGAAGGGGAAGACTGAGTGACGTAGATAGTGAAATTCTCACCAGTGCTAAATACTGAGAAGTCAAAACAAGGGGAAAAAAAATCAAAGATACAGCATGTAGGCACAACTGCTTATCCATTCCTGCTGAGAACATCTTAGAGAGCAGATGTATGACGGGTTTGTTTAAGGGAGCAGCATTAAAGGAACACTCTACTCTGGGGACAAGTTTAATTTTTTTTTCCTGGAAGTCTGCTCTTTTTACTTTAACTACCTTCCAGTGCCGATGGAATCAAGCAAGTTTAAGACAGAGAGAGAAAAGAAAATGATAAATGGTGCCAGGAGTTTGGAACGTTAGTTTGGCAGCAATATTGCCTAGGCATGGGCAAAAATTGATTTACCTTTTAACAAGCACTGTGTGTCCTTCCTGCTGGCCAGGTCCTGTGCCAGGCCGTCAGGAGTCAGCAGAGAATACAATCCGAATGGTAGTTGCAGTCATAATAACAGCAAACGTGCATTTAGGGCTTACTATGTGCAAGACACTGCTCTGAACATGTTACATAAAATGACATTATTTTATCCCCACAGCAACTCTATAAAGTGCTTGCTCTTAGCATCTTCATTTTACAGATGAGGAAACTGCAGCCTGGAGAGGTGAAGTAGTTTGCCCAAGGTCACATAGTAGGAAGCAGCAGGTCTAGGATCTGAGCCCAAGCAGGCTGCCTGCAAAGCTGGGGCATTTGTCCACCAACTCCTATCAGCTAGTGGTTGAGGGATCTTCCAAGAGTATTAACTCCCCAGCAACTCTGGCCTGTTTCTTGCTCCTATTGCCAGAATGAGCCCCACGCAGGGAGCAGCAGGTGCTGGAGGTTGGGAGCTGTGCGCACATGTGGGCAGGGCATAGGTGTAGGCACTGGCAGAATTCTCTTGGATGCTTCATAGCAGAAGCGTCTTTTACGCTGGATTTTGGGGTGGGGAGATGGACAGGCATTCAGGATGGAGGCAAAGAGGCACGGAAGTCAGGGGTGTGTGCAGAATTGGGAGTGGGGAGTCCTTTGGGGATGGCCAATGGATGATCTGATAGTTCATGGTGAATTGGAGGGAGGAGAGACTCAGGGAGAGATGAACATGGAGGAAAGGTTACTGTCCATCCGGCTGGGGCAAAGGAGGGCCTGACCAGGGCAAGTGGGAGAGGAAGTAGAAGGTAAGATTAGCAGCCCGGACTGTAAGTAGAATGTGGGGTGAAGGAGAGAGAGAGGGAGCCCCACAATGGTTGGGTGATGAATTCCACTGCATTTTGGGTTTCTTGCAAATTTGACCAGTGTAGGACACCTGTGAATACCTGTGTCAGGTCACATCTCTCCTTTGTGAGAACCTTCCATGGCTCCCACCCAACTCAGAGCAAACACCAAAGTCCTCCTGAGGCCCACAAGGCCCTGCCCCATCTGTCCCAGTCACCTCCTTGCCATCACTTCCTCCTATTTGTCTCCTCGTTCACACAACTCCAGGCACACAGGCCTCTTGCTGCTCCTTGAACACACCAAGCACATTCCTGCTCCAGGGCCTTTGCATAGGCTGTTCCCTCTGCCTGGATGCTCTTCCCCCAGACACCCTCACATCCTTCCCTCAGCTCCTTCAGGTCTTTACTCCAGTGTTTCTTTCTCACTAGGGCTTTTTCTAGCCATTTTCTCTAAATGACAGTCTACTTCTGCTTCCCTCTTCCTTCTTCCATTTTCTTTTCTCCATGTAACCTTCTACATATTTTAACTGTTTATCGTGTTTCTTGCTCATTTCCCCCATGAGAACGTCAGCTCTGTAAGGGCAGGAACCATTGTCCTGGTCTAAACAGTGTTTAAAACAGTGCCTGGAGCACAGGGGATGCTCCATAAATACTGCTGGATGAATGAATGAATGAGTGACTGAGTGTTGGGGAAGATAATGGACCCATGAACTGAAGTTGGGAGAAAGAATTCAGCTTAAGATTCTGTAGCTCGTGTGGATTCTGCCCCACACCACTGTTCTCCCCTGGGGCAACCAGGGAAAACTGTCCAATGACCTCAGTCCAGCGTTCATCCAGGTGGGAGGAAGCATGTGTGTTTCTGAGCTATCATTGGCCAGCAAGGGGGAAAAGAAATGAAAAGCCAGACCAGCTGTGACACAGTTTCTTCTCATCGGGGGATGGATCTTTGCAGGCTTACTCAGGTCTCCGCTGGCATGCCAGTCTCAGCCTCGTCTTCAGCCTTTGCCATCTGCCTGCCATTTTATCTAGCTCTGCTCCTGTGTATCTGGGGCAATTCTGGGTTTTGCCCCAAGTGATGAGAGTTCTTGCCGCCCCTGACTTTGTCATTTCACCTCGCTCTTAGCTTCTCTATGCAAAGGTGGGGTGTGGGGTGAGTCCACACTGCCTGAGACAGGGTGACTCTGGGTTGTGAGTCAGCATGAAAGGCCTTATACATATCTCTATCTACTTCTTGGCTCCCTCAGTAAGTGGACGTCTGAGGCTGTGAGGCAAGAAGACTGAACTGCTGGGGCTACTGTAACTATTTCAGTACCTTTAAGAAGATGGGTGGATGCCTCTATATCACCTGTTGCATTTTTTCACACTCCAAAAAATTTACTTGCCTCTGAGCAAGTAAATTCAAAATTCAAAATGCTTTTGAGCATTTTTCAGTGGCATTAAGCACATTTATATTATGGTGCCACCATTGCTACCACCCGTCTCCAGAGCTTGCTCATCTCCCCAAACTGAAACTCTGTGCCCACTGAACACTCACTCTTCACCCTCAGCCCCAGCCCCTGACACCCACATTCTACTTTCTGTCTGTAAGGGTCTGACTCTCTAGGGACCTCATATGACCGGAATCATACAGTATCTGTCATTTTGTGTCTGGTTCATTTCATTTAACATGATGTCCTGAAGGTTCATCCATGTTGTGGCATTTGTCAGAATTTCCTTCCTTTTTAAGGCCCAGATAATATTCTCTTTTATGGATATGCTTGTTTTGTTTTCCCATTTATCCATCAATGGGCAGTTGGGTTGTATCTCTGTTATCAGCCTATACCCCCACCAACAGTGTGCATGGTCCCTTCTCTCCACGTCCTCGCCAGCACTTCTAATCTCTTATCTTTTTGAGGATACTCACTGTAACAGGTATTGGGTAGTATTTCACTGTGGTTTTGATTTGCTTTTCCCTGATGATTAGTGATACAGAATAACTTTTCATGTACCTGTTGTCCATTTGGATGTCTTCTTTGGAAAAATGTCCTCTGCCCATGAATTGGATTGTTAGTTTGTTTTTTTGCCATTGAGTTATACAAGTTCTTTATATATTTTGGATAGTAACCCGTTATCCAAAATATGATTTGCAAGTCTTTTCTCCCACTTGGTAGATTGCCTGTTCATTTTCCTGATTGTTTCTTTTGCTGTATTGAAGCATTTTATTTTGATGTCCTACTTGTTGATCTTTGCCTTTATTGCTCCCTGTTATAAGTTTTTACCTCTAGGTGGAGGCTTACCACCCACCACAGACCTGGTTACCTGCTCTGGAGATTGTTTGCCCAGGGCCCAGAAATCACTGCTGCTATCATCCAAATAAAACATCATCTCGAAGATGACAGATACACATGAAGGCTGGTTAAAAATGACACTTCATCCCAGCTACTAGAATTCATGGTCTGCCGAATTTCACACCCTTCAGTCTGGGACTCGGCAGAGAATACCATTTCCAGGGGTCTCCGTAACCCTGGTCTTGTCCAGGGCTAGATTAAGATGCTTCGTTGGCTGAGATCTTAGCACATAGATCAAGACAGGAAGGAATGAAACTGCCCAGGAGAAGCTCAAACAACAAGTGGAAGAAAGGGAATAAAGGCCGAGGGAAAGAGAGAGAACACGAGAGGAGAGGGGAGAGGAAATGATTTCTTGTGGTGATGCTGTCTTCTAGGCCTCTTTTTAAGGAACACTGTGGTGTTCTCCACAGGACTGTGTGTATTCCTCTTGAATGCTAAGCTTTCAGAACACAAGGAAAGTATTCATGAAATAAAACCAGTGCTGTTTTCATCAAGTAGTGTGTTAGTGAGGGAATTGCTAGGGACTGAATCATGTCCCCCTAAATTCATACAGTGAAGCCCTAACCCACAATGCAATGGCATTTGGAGGGAGGAGGTCATCAGGGTGGGGCGCTCATGAAGGGATTAGTGCCTTTGTAAGAAGAAACACCAGGGAACCTCCTCTTTTTCTTTTCCTCCATATGAGGACACAGCGAGGTGGTGGCCATCTGCAAGCCAGGAAGGGAGACCTCACCAGGAGCCAACCATGCTGACTCCCTGGTGTCGGACTTCCAGCTTCTAGAACTGTGAGAAAATAAATGTCTGTTATTTAAGTCACACAGTCTATGGTATTTTGTTATGGTGGCCTGAGCTGACTGAGGCAGGAAGGTTACTGTAACAAATAAGCCCCCAATGGATGAAAGGTTAAGCACAACAGAAATGTGTTTCTAACTCACCTGATAGCCTGGGGAGGGTGTTTCTGGTCAGGAGATGGTTCTCCTCCCCCACACAGTGACTCAAGGACCCAGATGCTCATGAGTTCATGGCCCTGAGTGTCTTCCACATGCAGCTGCCAGAGGAGAAAGGAAATGTGTTGAGGTCACCCTTGACCCTTAAAGCTCTAACCTGGGGGTGACACTCTTCACTTCTGCTCACATCCATGGATGAGAATGAGTCACATGGCTGCGCCAATTCAAAAGGAGCTGGGAGTTTAGTCCCTGATCCCTGTGTGTTTACCAGGGTGTGGCCTTGATTTTGGCGGCACTACCTGTTAACTTTTAAAATGTGTACACTCTTTCAAGTAGCAAAGCTACTTCTAGGAATTCATTTTACAGAACTACTTGTAGCAATTCGCAGAAATCTATGTACAATGTGGTAGATGCAACATTTAGGGGAATAACCAAAAATATAAAAGACCCAGATGTCCAGACCAGGTAAATTCTATAGAATCATTAGAAAATATTAAAAGGACTGGTGTGGAGTATTGCCTAAGATATAGTATTAGGTGCAAAAAGAGTCACAGACTTTTATGTGTGTGTGTGTGTGTGTGTGTGTGTGTGTGTGTGTATGGGTTTATATACACAGATATATAATTTCACAAATTCCATGCTTGTAAAAAATTTATTCTACATGTATAAGACTGTATATTTGTTTTTCTATTGCTGCCGTGCAAATGATCACAGAATGAGGGCTTTAACGTCGGCCCCCAGTTATTCTCCCATCATTTCCATGTGTTGGCAGACTGATAGTCTTGGCTGGGCCACCATCCAGATGTGTGTGGCTGTGTGCCTTTCTGGAGGCTCCAGGGAGAAGCCATGTTCTTGTTCACTCGGGCTGGTGGCAGAATTCCGTTTCATGCTGTTGCTAGACTCTGGTCCTGTTTTGTTGCTGGCTGTCAGCTGGAGGTGGTTCTCAGCTTCTAGAAGCTGCCAGCATTCTTTGGCTTGTGGCTTCTTCATCTCAAAACCAGCTGGGGTAATCCAGGATAATCACCCTCTCTTAAAACATATACCGTTTTTTCAGTGGCGCAGTCTCTTTTGCCACGCAATGTAACACATCTAGGTGCCAAGATCATGGGGGACAAAACTCTGCAACCACAGATTGTCTATGTTTCAGGAGAACTGGGTCTGGCAAGAAAAGTCCTTGTTGTCAGACTCTGGGTTGGACCTCAGAGAGAGGCCTTGGGACTCCCAAAAATCCTGGGTCCAGATCCTTGACCTGTCTGTTCCAGGCTGTGGGAACTCGGGTGAGTGACTGTACCTCTCTGAATCTCAGTCTCCCTTTAACATGAGAGAGTAGATTTCTCACTGCCTCTGGGACTTGTGTTTAGGTGGGGAGACGTGGCCTATGTTTCCTTTTCTTCTCAACTCAAAACTTGTTTGTAGGGAGGAAGGGCATCTCTAGTCTCTTTTAATAAATTTAGTATGATTATTTTAACTTTAAAAATATTTGCTGTGATGTAATGAACATGCAGAAAATTGCTTACATGAATTTTTACACATGTATATATACTGTGATCATCACCAGGTCAAGAGTCATTCATTCATGCAAGAAATATTGAACAGGGGGATGGGTGTCAGGAACCCATCCCCCTGGTGGGTTGCCAGGTTAAGCAAATGAAAATAAACATAGAACATCCAGTTAAATTTGAATTTCAGGTAAACAATGAATAGCTTTCTAGTGTAAGTGTATCTCATACAACCAGGTGACCCTACTGGCTGGCCCCCTTGTGTTTCATCCCAGTCGACAACCCCCTGTCCCCAAGGCTGACAGCATTCCAACTCTCTTCACTGTAGACTGGTTGTGTCTGGCTTTGAACTTCATATCAAAGGGACTGCACAATGGCTCCTGGGTCTGTGTCTGTGAGATCCATCCACATTGCTGCCTGTAGCACATTCTTTTTCATTGCTGTGCAGTATTCCACTGTAAGGATGAACCACAATTTCTGTTTTCTTGTTGAAGGACCTTTGGGTTATTTCCTGTTTCAGCTACTATAGATAGAGCTTTATGAACATGCCATTTGGTAACATGACATTTGGTGGCTACATGAACTCAGGAGTGAAACTATCTGGCCATTTTTAGTTTTTAAATTTTACTCTCGTACAGGGAAAAAGACATCTTCCCACACCAGTGAATAAATTGAAGGCTTGGCCCTGACTGGTGTGGCTCAATCGGTTGGATGTTGTCCCATCGAACAAAAGGTCACCGGTTCAATTCCCAGTCATGGTGCTTGGCTGGGTTGTGTGTTTGGTCCCTGGTCAGGGTACATGCAGGAGGCAAGTGATTGATGTTTTTCTCCCTCTCTTTCTCCCTTCCTTCCCCTCTCTCTAAAAATAAATATACACAATCTTTAAAAAAATAAGTGGAAGGCTTGTAGGGTTAGGTGCCAGCTCCTGCCTGGCCTTATTTTATTTCCTGGCTGAAGGACCTCATGGACAGGTTTGAGTTTCCATCCTCTTCCCCAGGAGCATCACGTGGCTTTCTAACGTGTAATGAGCCTGCCAAGTCTTAGAGAATACTTTTCCTCTGCTTTTTTGCTAAGTGCCATATCTTTTTATTGATTTTTGCCATGGATAAAGCCTCTTTTACCAAGTATTAGCATTTGTTTCACCTGTGAGTGGGGAAGCCTGGTGCCCTGTCCACATGAAGCAAGTCACAGAAGGCCCCCAGGTTTCCCTGCGGTCGCTCCTCACCTACTCCTCTCCTGTAGCTCCTGGACCAGCTCCTATCAATCAGGAGCACCTGCAGGCCCTGTTTGGTTGCCATGGCCACCCAGGTTGGTCCAGGCATGGAGTTGGGGGTCAGCCTCCATCTCAGGTATGGCTTCAGTTTGAATTTGGGAAAGTTGTGAATACAAGCAGTACCTAGCGCTTCTGGAAAGTTTTGTGCTTAGTGCATTAACAATAAGGCTGTCTGTGGCCCCAGGCTTAATACCACTTATTTTCTCCTCTTTGCTTTCCCATTGTCTTCTCTTGGAACAATCTGTTCATGGAAACTGGCTGTTTCTAGGGAAAGCCTACCCTGTGTGCTTTGCCATGTCCTCTGTGCTGTGGTTGGACAAACAGAGGGAACAGCACACCTGGTCTCAGGCCTGGCAGGTGTCAGGGAGGGACAGCTGGCTGGGAAGTCCTGTTGGCCAGGTTTGCTTCTCATGTGTACACACAGGACAGCTGGGCCCAGTGGAACTGCTGGCAAGGGCTCTGCAGAGCTCTCAAGACAGTGTTGTTAGAGCAGCTGTGCCCTCTTCCCACGGCCACCAGGCTCCGCCCACCAGCTGCAATATCAACACAAGAGCCAGCGTTGACCCAACACTTTCCAAGGCCCCAGGCTGTGCCCAGGGTGCTGCCTTGTCACTGTAAGCTCAGCAACCCACCACTATGGCATCATCCCACATTGTACGGAAGACTCAGAGGGTTAGTAATTTGCTGGAGATCACTCAGCTTGTTGACTGCGTGCTGAGGTTGGACCCAGCACGGGAATACATCTTCCTTCCCACCACACCTCATCCCTCCCCTGCTTAGGAGAAATCCTGGACCTCAGGCAGCAGTTTGCATGGTGCTTAATGATGATTTCCTGGGTAGACCCATTCCTAAGACCATTCATTCATTCACTCAGGCAAGAAATATTCAAGGTGTCGGGGGCACAATGGCAGACAAGACAGAACAAGATCCTTACTCAGGTGGTGCTGTCATCCTATGGTGGGGAGGCAGATGTTATTCAGCCCATGCATAAGTACCATTCTCGGGGAGGGACCAGCACCATGGGGAAGACCTCATTGGAGGAAATGATGGGGGTGCCTGCATCTAACTACAGCCCTGAATGATGAGAGAGATTGGGCCTGTTGGAGATGAGGGAAACAGCATTCTAGCAGGAGGGAACAGCAGGTACAAAGGTTGAACAAGCCCATAAGACACCAGGAAGGGTGAGGAGGCCAGTGAGTCCAGAGCATAGAGAGCAAAGGGGAGCAGAGAGGGGATGGGGATGGGGTCGGAGAGATGGGACAGGCACATAGAATGTGGCTTTTATTATTATAACAGTGGGGGTGCTGACTGATGTTTCAGAAAGACCCCACTGACTGCCCAGCTGAATTCAGGTTGGGACTGGGGATGGAGGAGCTGACCAATCCAGGGGAGGCAAATGCCTGCATCCATATGAGCAAGGAATGGCCGTGCAGCGGTGGGGGGTGAGAGGATTCAGGTATGTTTTGGAGGTGAGAGGATAGGATTTGAATTGGGGAGTGAAGGGAAGAGAGGAACCGTGAGTGGTGGCTTGCCTTATGATTCGGTCATCAGGATAAACAAGGGGACCCTTAAGGAGATGGGAGACTGGCAGTCACGTACAGTATGGTAGGGACGGAAGTGGATCATCGGGTCTTGGGAGGGGCATGTGGATGTCTCAGAAGATGTCACCTGGAGTGTGGGCCTTAGCTTTTGTCCTTCCTGCTCCTCTCCCCACTTTCCCAGTTACAAATACCTTTTCCATTGGTGCCGGAATCTTTTTCCATCAAGGTGTTTCCACTGTATCTGGTCTCTGGGGTGTTAGCTACATTGTAGATACTACACAGCACACCCAACCTGACAGCTGGGTTCTTTCTCTAATATCGATGCAGTAAGAATATATTTTGGTGGGGAAGGGGTGACTCCTGGAGGTAGAAATAAAACCTTGAATTTACCTTCTGTCCTGAGTTAAAAAAAAAACTGAAAAAAAAAAATCCTCACTCAAGGATATGTATCATTGATTTGAGAGCGAGAGAGAGAGAGAGAGAGAAGAGAGAGAGAGGGAGAGAAACATGGAGAAACATGGATGTGAGCAGGAAACAGTGATTGGTTGCCTCCTGCACATGTTCCAACTTGGGATGGAACCCGAAACCTAGGTATGTGCCCTGACCAGGAATTGAACCTGCAACCTTTTGGGGTATGGGATGACGCTCCAACCTACTTAGCCACTTGACCAGAGCCTGTCCTCAGTTTTATTGCTGTAAAATGGGAAACAAAATGCCTTCTATGTGTAAGTACTTATAAAAGAATAACATTTTTTTTCAATATGAAAGGTACTTATTTGGAGAAACACAAAAGGCTACAAATGCATGCTTGTGGGCAATTACAAGTAAGGCTTCGTGGGTGTAAATGGAAGCTTCAAGGCATCAGGAACGAATGATCTATTAAACTCCATTAGTTATGAGATTCAGAAAGAAACTTATGTCAAGTTATCTTCTTAAGAGAGGCTTGAGAGCAATCGTATCTGTGGATGCTTCACGCAGGGAGAGAGGAAACGGGAGGTTGTTAGGCTTCTTCCTGCACCCATTTTTTTGCAGCCTGGGGGTGGCCTCATTCTCTGCACCCATCTCCTTATACCTTCCTGGGCTGAGGTGACCTAGGCAACATTCGTACATGAACTTTGGCCTCCTAATTCTATTTCATTCATGCTGGCCTTCCAATGGGTTTGCTTTTCTTGGACAGACAGAGGGGCTAAGGTTAGGGGCTGATGCTAGTGGGAAAAATCAGTTTGGGATTAAAAATTTGCTGTTGGGTGAGGCATACATTCTGAAAGCCATGGACTGACTTACTCCAAGGAGAACCAAGAAAAGTCCTCCCCATGGTGCACCAGGTCTTGTGTGATTACCTTGATCTCCCTACTCTCCTCCTCGATCCCTCACAGACACCTGGGGCTCCTCATTGTTCCCTGGGCAAGTCACACATGGTCCTGCCTCAGGACCTTTGCACATGCTGTTCCCATTACCTGGAACACTCTTTCCTCAGATACCCACGTGGCTACTGCATTGCCTCATAGGGTCCCTGCTTAGATATCATTTCCTTAGTGATCGCTTCTCTACCCCCTATTTAATGCAATAACCAGCCACCCAACACTTTCTATCTGTTCCAGGCAGAGTTGTGTACAACCCCCCCCCCATTCCTATTTTGAAGTTCTAACCCCTAGCACCACGTAATTACAACTGTATTTGGCAATAGACGTTTAGAGAAGTGATTAAGTTAAAATAAGGTCCTAATCCAATATGACTGGCATCCTTATAAGAAGGGGAGATTAGGACACAGACACGCAGGGAAGATGATTTGAAGACATATCATCTAGCAGCCAAGGAGCAAGGCCTATGGAGAAATCATCCCTGCTGACACTGTTGTCTCCAGAAGGATGAAGAAATAAGCATCTGTGTTTAGGCTGCCCGGTCCGTGGCTCTTTGTGACAGCAGCCCGAACGAATAATTCTCCGGGTTAATTTTCTACACAGCACTTTTCAACTCCTAATTGCTGCATAACATATTTTGCTCATTGCCCATCCCCCCTCCTTACCCATGGAATGTCCATTCCATGATTCAGGGACATTTTCCTCTCATGTACAGCTGTGTCCCTCATGCTCAGCAAAGGACAGGCATGTAGTGGCCTCGCTCAGCCTTTACTGGGTGAGAAAGTGAGTGGAATGGACACAAAGATCTTCTTGGGGCTTTAAGTTCCTGTGGTCGTTGAGTATCCACCTGAAACATTTGTGAGGGGTGGGGCTCTGTCCCGTTTCTCTTTTCAGAAAGCCAGCTAAGTGACAAGAGCAGGCACACTGGAGAGATGACCACACCCATGTGGATTTTAAAGCTGACTTTTGAGCCCTGGCTGGTGTGGCTCAGTTGGCTTGAGCATTGTCCATAAACCAAAAGGTTTCAGGTTAGCTTCCCAGTCAAGGCGAGTGTGGGAGGCAACCAACTGATGTTTCTCTCTCACAACAATGTTAATCTCAATCCCTTCCCCTCTCTCTAAAAGCAATGAAACAAAAATATCCTCAGATGAGGATTGATAAAAAAAATTAAGGGTTGCTGGTTCGATTCCCAGTCTAGGACACATGCCTGGGTTGCGGGCCAGGACCCCAGTTGGGGATGTGAGAGAGGCAACCATACATTGATGTTTCTCTTTCTCTTCCTTCCTCCCTTCCCCTTTCTCTAAAACTATGTAAATAAAATCTTTTTTAAAAATTAAGAAAAAAAGCTGAGCCTTGAACTCACCCTTTCAGTTTTCTAATTGCCTTTCTAGAGCTCACAGGACCCAGGGACCAGAGGATCCTGAAAGCAGGCTCCTGACCACCCATTTTGCAGAGGGGAACACTGAGAGGCCGAGTCATCCACCATCCCGCCCTGGGGCCGGCACCCCTGTGGTGGATCCTCTGCCCAGGGCCGGCACCCCTGAGGTGGATCCTGTGCCGGGAGACACAGCTCACGGTCTTTCAGTCCATCACCTGCACCTGTTGCCAGGCAGCTTCTAAGAACTGGCTTTCCTGCCCCAAGTTGCCAAGGAAATGCTAAATCCCGCTGGGCTGGGCCTGGGGTGTGTTTTGACTTCCTGTGAAGGCGGCTGTCTGGTCACCTGCACTGTCCTTTGATCTGCGTCCTCTCCTGTCCCTGTGTTCGCTCTCTCGGCACCCCCCTCACTCTCCCTCTCCCTTTCTCTTTCTCTCTCCTCCTGTAGTTTTACCCTGTGCTGGAGGCAGAAGATCCTGAGATTTCTGAGTGAGGCCCATGGATGTCGAAGTCCTCTCGGGTCCCAGACCCCATGTTCTCCCCCCGTGGTTATTATGATGCTCTGCACAACGGTGGCTCAGGGCCCCCAGGTCCGGCCCCCTCAGGCCCACCCAGCACCCAGCAGGTCACGCGGTCCCACCGGATGAGCGGCAGCTTCGAGGGGCCCCCTCTAAAGCGTCGGGGCGGCCTGGTGGACCACCGGGATGTCATCTTGGCCCACCAGGCACACAAAATCCACAGCACCCCCCAGGCCAGGAGGAAGGAATGGGAGTGAGTATGCACGGGGTGAGGGGCAGTACACAGGGTCTCTTGGAGTCAGGCAAAGCTTGTTGCTAGCAAACTGTGTGTGTGTGTGTGTGTGTGTGTGTGTGTGTGTGTGTGTGGTGGGGGGGTGCTGCTTGTGACTGGAACTCACTCGTAAGGTGTGCTGGCTGCTGACACCTCAGATTCCTTCCCTGTTGTTCAACATAAGCTTCCTTAAGCCCTCTTGTGAACCCCCGGGGCATCTCACGGTATAGAAACAACAGGGTTAAGTGTAGTGGCAAGGCATCCTCAGAGGACCCTGCTTGGGGACCAGGGAAAGGTTGGTAGATATTTCCAATGCGGCTTTTCTGGGGTGGGTGGAGAATGGGGGGTGGGGGGTGGGGAACAGGACTTGCACTTCTCAACCTGTGAGTTTGGGGACAGAAGACAAGTTTGTAATGAAGGCAGAGAGGGGGCTGGGAGAATGGGGTGGCTCTGGAGATTGGTCCTGGCCCCACTTTCTCTTTGCCCCAAGAGTGGGTCTTCTCCTGGGAGTCGCTGTGGGGTTGAGGGCCAGGCTTCAGGCTGCCTTTGCCCGTGTGCTCCTGGGCCAGGGGGCTCCCTGGGCTCCCAGCCTCTCCTCCATCTGGGCTGTTGGAGGACTGAAGGCAATTTGTGTGAACGTTCTGGTCTGGCTATGGGGAGCTCGCACCTCTATCTTTTTCTTTTTCTCAAGAGTTTCTTGGGCAAAGGCTCAGAGCTGGGTGCACTCCCGGGCAGAGGGCAGGAAAGTGGGATGTGAATACTAACTTCAGGGCGATTGGAACTGAGACTGACGTGGATGCTAATCACCCCCAGGCACTCCGAAATTCTCTCTTCCCCTGCCCTCCCCCAACCCCATACTCCAGTCTGACCCCTGGAAAGTTAGCAATATCCTCCCGGGTATCACACACAGCTCTCTGTCAGGCTTTCCTGTTTTTCCATCTGCTGGAAGGGGAGTTGGGGTAGAAATGCCGGTGGAGTCCGGGGTGGGCTGCTGGGGCTACGTAAATACAGGGTGCAGTGAACCCTGGGCTATCAAAATGAGCCATGAAGGGCTCAGGATGAGCGAGAAACGCGGCGCCAGGCTGGCCTCTGAGGTGGTTTCCTGAGGTTAGGCTGACACCTGGTGGCACTCACCGTCATCATGTAGAAAGGCAATGGTGGTGACAAGGGACATTGTGGTCCTTTTGACTTTCTCCTTTCCACCCATCCATCTAGGTACCCACTCCTCTATCCTTCTATCTGTCCATTCATCCACCCACCTACCATTCACCTTTCCTC